>OY744511.1:2364903-2424903 GCA_963556185.1 Pseudopediastrum boryanum | reverse complement strand
AAAACACGGCTTACGCGTGCTGCAACAATAAGGCCCTTACGTACGTGTAGTAGAGCATGTCTACTATTCATATACACGCTAAAAGCTCGCAAGGATTCGGCGGGGCCTGCGCGTCAGAGGGTTCAATTCGCCCTTTCACTCGGCCACTGCCACATGCCGGATCACTGTGGTACAAAAAGACGTTCCTAGGACCAACTGCTGAGCATCTGCCATAGGCGAGGTCTTTTGGCAGAGCCATGCTGCTGTGAGAGAGACCTATACAGTGCCCACAATGTCATGTGGAAGGACTGCCCAAACTTGCTGCTGTGCATGCCCACAGTGCAAGGATGTTCTCCAGCTTTGACTGAGTGCCTCGGGCAGTGAGCCTTGGATACAGCATTCGGGATCATTCATGACCCCGTGCAGCCTGCATGGATCCTGTTCCTTGGCACCACAGGGCTTGCACTTGGCACTGCCCTCTATAGCATGTGCACCGCAGTATGTCGATTTGCTTTCCCTCAGCATGCCATGTGGCTGTTTGGTTCAATGCGTCGTTAGTGGTGTGCAAGCTGCAACATGCAATTTGGGGAATTCCACCTTGCTTCCTGGTAACTCTTCCGACGGGCTTGCAGGCACCCATGTTGTGTCACCCATACCCAAACGCACGTTGTACATGAAAGGAGGATAAGGAAAGACAGCAAGGAGCAGGGTTTGGGCCTCCCAAAATATGTGGAGCTGTCTGGAAGGCCGCTGCTGCTTCCAAAATGTGCCAACGCCCCGGGACGTGGACGCACTAGCCCGCGGGAGTAGCATACGTAAATTCAAGCTTCTCCCTCCACAGACATCTATTTGAGGTCTGGCAATGCTTGTTAGCTTTGTCTGAGTCTATTCTACAATGTAGTTGAAGCGGGCGTGCTCAGGGGGTGGGTTTTCGGCACGTCTTTTTGTACCGGAGTGATCTGGACTTTCTTTGACCATGCTGACTGGCCTCATGTGTGCAAGCCCTGGGTCCCAAAGCTTATTCAATAGTGTGAGACAGCTAGTAAGTGCACAGTCATGGCCTTTACTGCCAGGAGCTCTGCTATGGGGTGGCGGAGGAAGTGATTCTGTGTTTTTGGACAAGTACCTGCAAAATGGCTGTTTTCACCAACTTTCGGCAGAGCTGTCTTTCACCAGTTGGCTACTCCCAGCAGACCTCTCCTGCAATGACTGAACATGTGGGGCAGGAGGGAAGCATCCACTGCAACTTGTATCAAAAACTGCTGTGAATCCCTGCTGGAGGATGAGAACATGTGCTGTTTTTGCTGCTTGTCTGCCTACGATGTGATGCACAACGTGGCTGTGCACTCAGACCACAACACAACAACTCTTTCTACTGCTTGCTGTAACCATGCACATGTGCAGTTATGCATGAAGCACAAACTGATTGAACCTCTGTAGCTTGGAGCTGCCAAGGCTCTGAGAACAGCGCTGGGGTGTGGAATGCACATGCTCCCATCCATGCAGCTTCGTTCTAATGCAAGGGCACTCATCAGTATGCAAATGCTATCACCAACGTGCAAGCAGCAATAATTGTGTGCCCCTAAGCCCAATGTGAGTCCTTGGGGTATCCCTGTGCCTTTTTGAAATTTATAATTACCCACATTCAGCACCCCACAAGCACCCATCAACCTACCTGCTATATCCAGCAAGGCATGCAAGAGGACACAAAGCGGCCATGAGAAGAGCGTGTAAGACCTGTGGAAGCACTTGATTAGTGTCTATGCCGAGCTTTATCCATTATTTGAAGCCTAGAGTTCCTGATCCCGACCATCTGCTTGATGCCGGCATCAACCTGGGCGGTCGGCACCTCTGTTTATTGAGCGGGCGACAGTACAAACGTCAAACAGTCATACAGGAGCATTCAAACATCTCACTATAATATATTAAGTGCCATTTTGACGACTGTTATGTGTTGCTGTGCCGCTGCGTCCATGTTCACACAGCAGATAGGCGCATTGAAGATCGATGTGCAAAACACGGCTTACGCGTGCTGCAACAATAAGGCCCTTACGTACGTGTAGTAGAGCATGTCTACTATTCATATACACGCTAAAAGCTCGCAAGGATTCGGCGGGGCCTGCGCGTCAGAGGGTTCAATTCGCCCTTTCACTCGGCCACTGCCACATGCCGGATCACTGTGGTACAAAAAGACGTTCCTAGGACCAACTGCTGAGCATCTGCCATAGGCGAGGTCTTTTGGCAGAGCCATGCTGCTGTGAGAGAGACCTATACAGTGCCCACAATGTCATGTGGAAGGACTGCCCAAACTTGCTGCTGTGCATGCCCACAGTGCAAGGATGTTCTCCAGCTTTGACTGAGTGCCTCGGGCAGTGAGCCTTGGATACAGCATTCGGGATCATTCATGACCCCGTGCAGCCTGCATGGATCCTGTTCCTTGGCACCACAGGGCTTGCACTTGGCACTGCCCTCTATAGCATGTGCACCGCAGTATGTCGATTTGCTTTCCCTCAGCATGCCATGTGGCTGTTTGGTTCAATGCGTCGTTAGTGGTGTGCAAGCTGCAACATGCAATTTGGGGAATTCCACCTTGCTTCCTGGTAACTCTTCCGACGGGCTTGCAGGCACCCATGTTGTGTCACCCATACCCAAACGCACGTTGTACATGAAAGGAGGATAAGGAAAGACAGCAAGGAGCAGGGTTTGGGCCTCCCAAAATATGTGGAGCTGTCTGGAAGGCCGCTGCTGCTTCCAAAATGTGCCAACGCCCCGGGACGTGGACGCACTAGCCCGCGGGAGTAGCATACGTAAATTCAAGTTTCTCCCTCCACAGACATCTATTTGAGGTCTGGCAATGCTTGTTAGCTTTGTCTGAGTCTATTCTACAATGTAGTTGAAGCGGGCGTGCTCAGGGGGTGGGTTTTCGGCACGTCTTTTTGTACCGGACTTTCTTTGACCATGCTGACTGGCCTCATGTGTGCAAGCCCTGGGTCCCAAAGCTTATTCAATAGTGTGAGACAGCTAGTAAGTGCACAGTCATGGCCTTTACTGCCAAGAGCTCTGCTATGGGGTGGCGGAGGAAGTGATTCTGTGTTTTTGGACAAGTACCTGCAAAATGGCTGTTTTCACCAACTTTCGGCAGAGCTGTCTTTCACCAGTTGGCTACTCCCAGCAGACCTCTCCTGCAATGACTGAACATGTGGGGCAGGAGGGAAGCATCCACTGCAACTTGTATCAAAAACTGCTGTGAATCCCTGCTGGAGGATGAGAATATGTGCTGTTTTTGCTGCTTGTCTGCCTACGATGTGATGCACAACGTGGCTGTGCACTCAGACCACAACACAACAACTCTTTCTACTGCTTGATGTAACCATGCACATGTGCAGTTATGCATGAAGCACAAACTGATTGAACCTCTGTAGCTTGGAGCTGCCAAGGCTCTGAGAACAGCGCTGGGGTGTGGAATGCACATGCTCCCATCCATGCAGCTTCGTTCTAATGCAAGGGCACTCATCAGTATGCAAATGCTATCACCAACGTGCAAGCAGCAATAATTGTGTGCCCCTAAGCCCAATGTGAGTCCTTGGGGTATCCCTGTGCCTTTTTGAAATTTATAATTACCCACATTCAGCACCCCACAAGCACCCATCAACCTACCTGCTATATCCAGCAAGGCATGCAAGAGGACACAAAGCGGCCATGAGAAGAGCGTGTAAGACCTGTGGAAGCACTTGATTAGTGTCTATGCCGAGCTTTATCCATTATTTGAAGCCTAGAGTTCCTGATCCCGACCATCTGCTTGATGCCGGCATCAACCTGGGCGGTCGGCACCTCTGTTTATTGAGCGGGCGACAGTACAAACGTCAAACAGTCATACAGGAGCATTCAAACATCTCACTATAATATATTAAGTGCCATTTTGACGACTGTTATGTGTTGCTGTGCCGCTGCGTCCATGTTCACACAGCAGATAGGCGCATTGAAGATCGATGTGCAAAACACGGCTTACGCGTGCTGCAACAATAAGGCCCTTACGTACGTGTAGTAGAGCATGTCTACTATTCATATACACGCTAAAAGCTCGCAAGGATTCGGCGGGGCCTGCGCGTCAGAGGGTTCAATTCGCCCTTTCACTCGGCCACTGCCACATGCCGGATCACTGTGGTACAAAAAGACGTTCCTAGGACCAACTGCTGAGCATCTGCCATAGGCGAGGTCTTTTGGCAGAGCCATGCTGCTGTGAGAGAGACCTATACAGTGCCCACAATGTCATGTGGAAGGACTGCCCAAACTTGCTGCTGTGCATGCCCACAGTGCAAGGATGTTCTCCAGCTTTGACTGAGTGCCTCGGGCAGTGAGCCTTGGATACAGCATTCGGGATCATTCATGACCCCGTGCAGCCTGCATGGATCCTGTTCCTTGGCACCACAGGGCTTGCACTTGGCACTGCCCTCTATAGCATGTGCACCGCAGTATGTCGATTTGCTTTCCCTCAGCATGCCATGTGGCTGTTTGGTTCAATGCGTCGTTAGTGGTGTGCAAGCTGCAACATGCAATTTGGGGAATTCCACCTTGCTTCCTGGTAACTCTTCCGACGGGCTTGCAGGCACCCATGTTGTGTCACCCATACCCAAACGCACGTTGTACATGAAAGGAGGATAAGGAAAGACAGCAAGGAGCAGGGTTTGGGCCTCCCAAAATATGTGGAGCTGTCTGGAAGGCCGCTGCTGCTTCCAAAATGTGCCAACGCCCCGGGACGTGGACGCACTAGCCCGCGGGAGTAGCATACGTAAATTCAAGTTTCTCCCTCCACAGACATCTATTTGAGGTCTGGCAATGCTTGTTAGCTTTGTCTGAGTCTATTCTACAATGTAGTTGAAGCGGGCGTGCTCAGGGGGTGGGTTTTCGGCACGTCTTTTTGTACCGGACTTTCTTTGACCATGCTGACTGGCCTCATGTGTGCAAGCCCTGGGTCCCAAAGCTTATTCAATAGTGTGAGACAGCTAGTAAGTGCACAGTCATGGCCTTTACTGCCAAGAGCTCTGCTATGGGGTGGCGGAGGAAGTGATTCTGTGTTTTTGGACAAGTACCTGCAAAATGGCTGTTTTCACCAACTTTCGGCAGAGCTGTCTTTCACCAGTTGGCTACTCCCAGCAGACCTCTCCTGCAATGACTGAACATGTGGGGCAGGAGGGAAGCATCCACTGCAACTTGTATCAAAAACTGCTGTGAATCCCTGCTGGAGGATGAGAATATGTGCTGTTTTTGCTGCTTGTCTGCCTACGATGTGATGCACAACGTGGCTGTGCACTCAGACCACAACACAACAACTCTTTCTACTGCTTGATGTAACCATGCACATGTGCAGTTATGCATGAAGCACAAACTGATTGAACCTCTGTAGCTTGGAGCTGCCAAGGCTCTGAGAACAGCGCTGGGGTGTGGAATGCACATGCTCCCATCCATGCAGCTTCGTTCTAATGCAAGGGCACTCATCAGTATGCAAATGCTATCACCAACGTGCAAGCAGCAATAATTGTGTGCCCCTAAGCCCAATGTGAGTCCTTGGGGTATCCCTGTGCCTTTTTGAAATTTATAATTACCCACATTCAGCACCCCACAAGCACCCATCAACCTACCTGCTATATCCAGCAAGGCATGCAAGAGGACACAAAGCGGCCATGAGAAGAGCGTGTAAGACCTGTGGAAGCACTTGATTAGTGTCTATGCCGAGCTTTATCCATTATTTGAAGCCTAGAGTTCCTGATCCCGACCATCTGCTTGATGCCGGCATCAACCTGGGCGGTCGGCACCTCTGTTTATTGAGCGGGCGACAGTACAAACGTCAAACAGTCATACAGGAGCATTCAAACATCTCACTATAATATATTAAGTGCCATTTTGACGACTGTTATGTGTTGCTGTGCCGCTGCGTCCATGTTCACACAGCAGATAGGCGCATTGAAGATCGATGTGCAAAACACGGCTTACGCGTGCTGCAACAATAAGGCCCTTACGTACGTGTAGTAGAGCATGTCTACTATTCATATACACGCTAAAAGCTCGCAAGGATTCGGCGGGGCCTGCGTGTCAGAGGGTTCAATTCGCCCTTTCACTCGGCCACTGCCACATGCCGGATCACTGTGGTACAAAAAGACGTTCCTAGGACCAACTGCTGAGCATCTGCCATAGGCGAGGTCTTTTGGCAGAGCCATGCTGCTGTGAGAGAGACCTATACAGTGCCCACAATGTCATGTGGAAGGACTGCCCAAACTTGCTGCTGTGCATGCCCACAGTGCAAGGATGTTCTCCAGCTTTGACTGAGTGCCTCGGGCAGTGAGCCTTGGATACAGCATTCGGGATCATTCATGACCCCGTGCAGCCTGCATGGATCCTGTTCCTTGGCACCACAGGGCTTGCACTTGGCACTGCCCTCTATAGCATGTGCACCGCAGTATGTCGATTTGCTTTCCCTCAGCATGCCATGTGGCTGTTTGGTTCAATGCGTCGTTAGTGGTGTGCAAGCTGCAACATGCAATTTGGGGAATTCCACCTTGCTTCCTGGTAACTCTTCCGACGGGCTTGCAGGCACCCATGTTGTGTCACCCATACCCAAACGCACGTTGTACATGAAAGGAGGATAAGGAAAGACAGCAAGGAGCAGGGTTTGGGCCTCCCAAAATATGTGGAGCTGTCTGGAAGGCCGCTGCTGCTTCCAAAATGTGCCAACGCCCCGGGACGTGGACGCACTAGCCCGCGGGAGTAGCATACGTAAATTCAAGTTTCTCCCTCCACAGACATCTATTTGAGGTCTGGCAATGCTTGTTAGCTTTGTCTGAGTCTATTCTACAATGTAGTTGAAGCGGGCGTGCTCAGGGGGTGGGTTTTCGGCACGTCTTTTTGTACCGGAGTGATCTGGACTTTCTTTGACCATGCTGACTGGCCTCATGTGTGCAAGCCCTGGGTCCCAAAGCTTATTCAATAGTGTGAGACAGCTAGTAAGTGCACAGTCATGGCCTTTACTGCCAGGAGCTCTGCTATGGGGTGGCGGAGGAAGTGATTCTGTGTTTTTGGACAAGTACCTGCAAAATGGCTGTTTTCACCAACTTTCGGCAGAGCTGTCTTTCACCAGTTGGCTACTCCCAGCAGACCTCTCCTGCAATGACTGAACATGTGGGGCAGGAGGGAAGCATCCACTGCAACTTGTATCAAAAACTGCTGTGAATCCCTGCTGGAGGATGAGAACATGTGCTGTTTTTGCTGCTTGTCTGCCTACGATGTGATGCACAACGTGGCTGTGCACTCAGACCACAACACAACAACTCTTTCTACTGCTTGCTGTAACCATGCACATGTGCAGTTATGCATGAAGCACAAACTGATTGAACCTCTGTAGCTTGGAGCTGCCAAGGCTCTGAGAACAACGCTGGGGTGTGGAATGCACATGCTCCCATCCATGCAGCTTCGTTCTAATGCAAGGGCACTCATCAGTATGCAAATGCTATCACCAACGTGCAAGCAGCAATAATTGTGTGCCCCTAAGCCCAATGTGAGTCCTTGGGGTATCCCTGTGCCTTTTTGAAATTTATAATTACCCACATTCAGCACCCCACAAGCACCCATCAACCTACCTGCTATATCCAGCAAGGCATGCAAGAGGACACAAAGCGGCCATGAGAAGAGCGTGTAAGACCTGTGGAAGCACTTGATTAGTGTCTATGCCGAGCTTTATCCATTATTTGAAGCCTAGAGTTCCTGATCCCGACCATCTGCTTGATGCCGGCATCAACCTGGGCGGTCGGCACCTCTGTTTATTGAGCGGGCGACAGTACAAACGTCAAACAGTCATACAGGAGCATTCAAACATCTCACTATAATATATTAAGTGCCATTTTGACGACTGTTATGTGTTGCTGTGCCGCTGCGTCCATGTTCACACAGCAGATAGGCGCATTGAAGATCGATGTGCAAAACACGGCTTACGCGTGCTGCAACAATAAGGCCCTTACGTACGTGTAGTAGAGCATGTCTACTATTCATATACACGCTAAAAGCTCGCAAGGATTCGGCGGGGCCTGCGCGTCAGAGGGTTCAATTCGCCCTTTCACTCGGCCACTGCCACATGCCGGATCACTGTGGTACAAAAAGACGTTCCTAGGACCAACTGCTGAGCATCTGCCATAGGCGAGGTCTTTTGGCAGAGCCATGCTGCTGTGAGAGAGACCTATACAGTGCCCACAATGTCATGTGGAAGGACTGCCCAAACTTGCTGCTGTGCATGCCCACAGTGCAAGGATGTTCTCCAGCTTTGACTGAGTGCCTCGGGCAGTGAGCCTTGGATACAGCATTCGGGATCATTCATGACCCCGTGCAGCCTGCATGGATCCTGTTCCTTGGCACCACAGGGCTTGCACTTGGCACTGCCCTCTATAGCATGTGCACCGCAGTATGTCGATTTGCTTTCCCTCAGCATGCCATGTGGCTGTTTGGTTCAATGCGTCGTTAGTGGTGTGCAAGCTGCAACATGCAATTTGGGGAATTCCACCTTGCTTCCTGGTAACTCTTCCGACGGGCTTGCAGGCACCCATGTTGTGTCACCCATACCCAAACGCACGTTGTACATGAAAGGAGGATAAGGAAAGACAGCAAGGAGCAGGGTTTGGGCCTCCCAAAATATGTGGAGCTGTCTGGAAGGCCGCTGCTGCTTCCAAAATGTGCCAACGCCCCGGGACGTGGACGCACTAGCCCGCGGGAGTAGCATACGTAAATTCAAGTTTCTCCCTCCACAGACATCTATTTGAGGTCTGGCAATGCTTGTTAGCTTTGTCTGAGTCTATTCTACAATGTAGTTGAAGCGGGCGTGCTCAGGGGGTGGGTTTTCGGCACGTCTTTTTGTACCGGAGTGATCTGGACTTTCTTTGACCATGCTGACTGGCCTCATGTGTGCAAGCCCTGGGTCCCAAAGCTTATTCAATAGTGTGAGACAGCTAGTAAGTGCACAGTCATGGCCTTTACTGCCAGGAGCTCTGCTATGGGGTGGCGGAGGAAGTGATTCTGTGTTTTTGGACAAGTACCTGCAAAATGGCTGTTTTCACCAACTTTCGGCAGAGCTGTCTTTCACCAGTTGGCTACTCCCAGCAGACCTCTCCTGCAATGACTGAACATGTGGGGCAGGAGGGAAGCATCCACTGCAACTTGTATCAAAAACTGCTGTGAATCCCTGCTGGAGGATGAGAACATGTGCTGTTTTTGCTGCTTGTCTGCCTACGATGTGATGCACAACGTGGCTGTGCACTCAGACCACAACACAACAACTCTTTCTACTGCTTGCTGTAACCATGCACATGTGCAGTTATGCATGAAGCACAAACTGATTGAACCTCTGTAGCTTGGAGCTGCCAAGGCTCTGAGAACAGCGCTGGGGTGTGGAATGCACATGCTCCCATCCATGCAGCTTCGTTCTAATGCAAGGGCACTCATCAGTATGCAAATGCTATCACCAACGTGCAAGCAGCAATAATTGTGTGCCCCTAAGCCCAATGTGAGTCCTTGGGGTATCCCTGTGCCTTTTTGAAATTTATAATTACCCACATTCAGCACCCCACAAGCACCCATCAACCTACCTGCTATATCCAGCAAGGCATGCAAGAGGACACAAAGCGGCCATGAGAAGAGCGTGTAAGACCTGTGGAAGCACTTGATTAGTGTCTATGCCGAGCTTTATCCATTATTTGAAGCCTAGAGTTCCTGATCCCGACCATCTGCTTGATGCCGGCATCAGCCTGGGCGGTCGGCACCTCTGTTTATTGAGCGGGCGACAGTACAAACGTCAAACAGTCATACAGGAGCATTCAAACATCTCACTATAATATATTAAGTGCCATTTTGACGACTGTTATGTGTTGCTGTGCCGCTGCGTCCATGTTCACACAGCAGATAGGCGCATTGAAGATCGATGTGCAAAACACGGCTTACGCGTGCTGCAACAATAAGGCCCTTACGTACGTGTAGTAGAGCATGTCTACTATTCATATACACGCTAAAAGCTCGCAAGGATTCGGCGGGGCCTGCGCGTCAGAGGGTTCAATTCGCCCTTTCACTCGGCCACTGCCACATGCCGGATCACTGTGGTACAAAAAGACGTTCCTAGGACCAACTGCTGAGCATCTGCCATAGGCGAGGTCTTTTGGCAGAGCCATGCTGCTGTGAGAGAGACCTATACAGTGCCCACAATGTCATGTGGAAGGACTGCCCAAACTTGCTGCTGTGCATGCCCACAGTGCAAGGATGTTCTCCAGCTTTGACTGAGTGCCTCGGGCAGTGAGCCTTGGATACAGCATTCGGGATCATTCATGACCCCGTGCAGCCTGCATGGATCCTGTTCCTTGGCACCACAGGGCTTGCACTTGGCACTGCCCTCTATAGCATGTGCACCGCAGTATGTCGATTTGCTTTCCCTCAGCATGCCATGTGGCTGTTTGGTTCAATGCGTCGTTAGTGGTGTGCAAGCTGCAACATGCAATTTGGGGAATTCCACCTTGCTTCCTGGTAACTCTTCCGACGGGCTTGCAGGCACCCATGTTGTGTCACCCATACCCAAACGCACGTTGTACATGAAAGGAGGATAAGGAAAGACAGCAAGGAGCAGGGTTTGGGCCTCCCAAAATATGTGGAGCTGTCTGGAAGGCCGCTGCTGCTTCCAAAATGTGCCAACGCCCCGGGACGTGGACGCACTAGCCCGCGGGAGTAGCATACGTAAATTCAAGTTTCTCCCTCCACAGACATCTATTTGAGGTCTGGCAATGCTTGTTAGCTTTGTCTGAGTCTATTCTACAATGTAGTTGAAGCGGGCGTGCTCAGGGGGTGGGTTTTCGGCACGTCTTTTTGTACCGGAGTGATCTGGACTTTCTTTGACCATGCTGACTGGCCTCATGTGTGCAAGCCCTGGGTCCCAAAGCTTATTCAATAGTGTGAGACAGCTAGTAAGTGCACAGTCATGGCCTTTACTGCCAGGAGCTCTGCTATGGGGTGGCGGAGGAAGTGATTCTGTGTTTTTGGACAAGTACCTGCAAAATGGCTGTTTTCACCAACTTTCGGCAGAGCTGTCTTTCACCAGTTGGCTACTCCCAGCAGACCTCTCCTGCAATGACTGAACATGTGGGGCAGGAGGGAAGCATCCACTGCAACTTGTATCAAAAACTGCTGTGAATCCCTGCTGGAGGATGAGAACATGTGCTGTTTTTGCTGCTTGTCTGCCTACGATGTGATGCACAACGTGGCTGTGCACTCAGACCACAACACAACAACTCTTTCTACTGCTTGCTGTAACCATGCACATGTGCAGTTATGCATGAAGCACAAACTGATTGAACCTCTGTAGCTTGGAGCTGCCAAGGCTCTGAGAACAACGCTGGGGTGTGGAATGCACATGCTCCCATCCATGCAGCTTCGTTCTAATGCAAGGGCACTCATCAGTATGCAAATGCTATCACCAACGTGCAAGCAGCAATAATTGTGTGCCCCTAAGCCCAATGTGAGTCCTTGGGGTATCCCTGTGCCTTTTTGAAATTTATAATTACCCACATTCAGCACCCCACAAGCACCCATCAACCTACCTGCTATATCCAGCAAGGCATGCAAGAGGACACAAAGCGGCCATGAGAAGAGCGTGTAAGACCTGTGGAAGCACTTGATTAGTGTCTATGCCGAGCTTTATCCATTATTTGAAGCCTAGAGTTCCTGATCCCGACCATCTGCTTGATGCCGGCATCAACCTGGGCGGTCGGCACCTCTGTTTATTGAGCGGGCGACAGTACAAACGTCAAACAGTCATACAGGAGCATTCAAACATCTCACTATAATATATTAAGTGCCATTTTGACGACTGTTATGTGTTGCTGTGCCGCTGCGTCCATGTTCACACAGCAGATAGGCGCATTGAAGATCGATGTGCAAAACACGGCTTACGCGTGCTGCAACAATAAGGCCCTTACGTACGTGTAGTAGAGCATGTCTACTATTCATATACACGCTAAAAGCTCGCAAGGATTCGGCGGGGCCTGCGCGTCAGAGGGTTCAATTCGCCCTTTCACTCGGCCACTGCCACATGCCGGATCACTGTGGTACAAAAAGACGTTCCTAGGACCAACTGCTGAGCATCTGCCATAGGCGAGGTCTTTTGGCAGAGCCATGCTGCTGTGAGAGAGACCTATACAGTGCCCACAATGTCATGTGGAAGGACTGCCCAAACTTGCTGCTGTGCATGCCCACAGTGCAAGGATGTTCTCCAGCTTTGACTGAGTGCCTCGGGCAGTGAGCCTTGGATACAGCATTCGGGATCATTCATGACCCCGTGCAGCCTGCATGGATCCTGTTCCTTGGCACCACAGGGCTTGCACTTGGCACTGCCCTCTATAGCATGTGCACCGCAGTATGTCGATTTGCTTTCCCTCAGCATGCCATGTGGCTGTTTGGTTCAATGCGTCGTTAGTGGTGTGCAAGCTGCAACATGCAATTTGGGGAATTCCACCTTGCTTCCTGGTAACTCTTCCGACGGGCTTGCAGGCACCCATGTTGTGTCACCCATACCCAAACGCACGTTGTACATGAAAGGAGGATAAGGAAAGACAGCAAGGAGCAGGGTTTGGGCCTCCCAAAATATGTGGAGCTGTCTGGAAGGCCGCTGCTGCTTCCAAAATGTGCCAACGCCCCGGGACGTGGACGCACTAGCCCGCGGGAGTATCATACGTAAATTCAAGTTTCTCCCTCCACAGACATCTATTTGAGGTCTGGCAATGCTTGTTAGCTTTGTCTGAGTCTATTCTACAATGTAGTTGAAGCGGGCGTGCTCAGGGGGTGGGTTTTCGGCACGTCTTTTTGTACCGGAGTGATCTGGACTTTCTTTGACCATGCTGACTGGCCTCATGTGTGCAAGCCCTGGGTCCCAAAGCTTATTCAATAGTGTGAGACAGCTAGTAAGTGCACAGTCATGGCCTTTACTGCCAGGAGCTCTGCTATGGGGTGGCGGAGGAAGTGATTCTGTGTTTTTGGACAAGTACCTGCAAAATGGCTGTTTTCACCAACTTTCGGCAGAGCTGTCTTTCACCAGTTGGCTACTCCCAGCAGACCTCTCCTGCAATGACTGAACATGTGGGGCAGGAGGGAAGCATCCACTGCAACTTGTATCAAAAACTGCTGTGAATCCCTGCTGGAGGATGAGAACATGTGCTGTTTTTGCTGCTTGTCTGCCTACGATGTGATGCACAACGTGGCTGTGCACTCAGACCACAACACAACAACTCTTTCTACTGCTTGCTGTAACCATGCACATGTGCAGTTATGCATGAAGCACAAACTGATTGAACCTCTGTAGCTTGGAGCTGCCAAGGCTCTGAGAACAGCGCTGGGGTGTGGAATGCACATGCTCCCATCCATGCAGCTTCGTTCTAATGCAAGGGCACTCATCAGTATGCAAATGCTATCACCAACGTGCAAGCAGCAATAATTGTGTGCCCCTAAGCCCAATGTGAGTCCTTGGGGTATCCCTGTGCCTTTTTGAAATTTATAATTACCCACATTCAGCACCCCACAAGCACCCATCAACCTACCTGCTATATCCAGCAAGGCATGCAAGAGGACACAAAGCGGCCATGAGAAGAGCGTGTAAGACCTGTGGAAGCACTTGATTAGTGTCTATGCCGAGCTTTATCCATTATTTGAAGCCTAGAGTTCCTGATCCCGACCATCTGCTTGATGCCGGCATCAGCCTGGGCGGTCGGCACCTCTGTTTATTGAGCGGGCGACAGTACAAACGTCAAACAGTCATACAGGAGCATTCAAACATCTCACTATAATATATTAAGTGCCATTTTGACGACTGTTATGTGTTGCTGTGCCGCTGCGTCCATGTTCACACAGCAGATAGGCGCATTGAAGATCGATGTGCAAAACACGGCTTACGCGTGCTGCAACAATAAGGCCCTTACGTACGTGTAGTAGAGCATGTCTACTATTCATATACACGCTAAAAGCTCGCAAGGATTCGGCGGGGCCTGCGCGTCAGAGGGTTCAATTCGCCCTTTCACTCGGCCACTGCCACATGCCGGATCACTGTGGTACAAAAAGACGTTCCTAGGACCAACTGCTGAGCATCTGCCATAGGCGAGGTCTTTTGGCAGAGCCATGCTGCTGTGAGAGAGACCTATACAGTGCCCACAATGTCATGTGGAAGGACTGCCCAAACTTGCTGCTGTGCATGCCCACAGTGCAAGGATGTTCTCCAGCTTTGACTGAGTGCCTCGGGCAGTGAGCCTTGGATACAGCATTCGGGATCATTCATGACCCCGTGCAGCCTGCATGGATCCTGTTCCTTGGCACCACAGGGCTTGCACTTGGCACTGCCCTCTATAGCATGTGCACCGCAGTATGTCGATTTGCTTTCCCTCAGCATGCCATGTGGCTGTTTGGTTCAATGCGTCGTTAGTGGTGTGCAAGCTGCAACATGCAATTTGGGGAATTCCACCTTGCTTCCTGGTAACTCTTCCGACGGGCTTGCAGGCACCCATGTTGTGTCACCCATACCCAAACGCACGTTGTACATGAAAGGAGGATAAGGAAAGACAGCAAGGAGCAGGGTTTGGGCCTCCCAAAATATGTGGAGCTGTCTGGAAGGCCGCTGCTGCTTCCAAAATGTGCCAACGCCCCGGGACGTGGACGCACTAGCCCGCGGGAGTAGCATACGTAAATTCAAGTTTCTCCCTCCACAGACATCTATTTGAGGTCTGGCAATGCTTGTTAGCTTTGTCTGAGTCTATTCTACAATGTAGTTGAAGCGGGCGTGCTCAGGGGGTGGGTTTTCGGCACGTCTTTTTGTACCGGAGTGATCTGGACTTTCTTTGACCATGCTGACTGGCCTCATGTGTGCAAGCCCTGGGTCCCAAAGCTTATTCAATAGTGTGAGACAGCTAGTAAGTGCACAGTCATGGCCTTTACTGCCAGGAGCTCTGCTATGGGGTGGCGGAGGAAGTGATTCTGTGTTTTTGGACAAGTACCTGCAAAATGGCTGTTTTCACCAACTTTCGGCAGAGCTGTCTTTCACCAGTTGGCTACTCCCAGCAGACCTCTCCTGCAATGACTGAACATGTGGGGCAGGAGGGAAGCATCCACTGCAACTTGTATCAAAAACTGCTGTGAATCCCTGCTGGAGGATGAGAACATGTGCTGTTTTTGCTGCTTGTCTGCCTACGATGTGATGCACAACGTGGCTGTGCACTCAGACCACAACACAACAACTCTTTCTACTGCTTGATGTAACCATGCACATGTGCAGTTATGCATGAAGCACAAACTGATTGAACCTCTGTAGCTTGGAGCTGCCAAGGCTCTGAGAACAGCGCTGGGGTGTGGAATGCACATGCTCCCATCCATGCAGCTTCGTTCTAATGCAAGGGCACTCATCAGTATGCAAATGCTATCACCAACGTGCAAGCAGCAATAATTGTGTGCCCCTAAGCCCAATGTGAGTCCTTGGGGTATCCCTGTGCCTTTTTGAAATTTATAATTACCCACATTCAGCACCCCACAAGCACCCATCAACCTACCTGCTATATCCAGCAAGGCATGCAAGAGGACACAAAGCGGCCATGAGAAGAGCGTGTAAGACCTGTGGAAGCACTTGATTAGTGTCTATGCCGAGCTTTATCCATTATTTGAAGCCTAGAGTTCCTGATCCCGACCATCTGCTTGATGCCGGCATCAGCCTGGGCGGTCGGCACCTCTGTTTATTGAGCGGGCGACAGTACAAACGTCAAACAGTCATACAGGAGCATTCAAACATCTCACTATAATATATTAAGTGCCATTTTGACGACTGTTATGTGTTGCTGTGCCGCTGCGTCCATGTTCACACAGCAGATAGGCGCATTGAAGATCGATGTGCAAAACACGGCTTACGCGTGCTGCAACAATAAGGCCCTTACGTACGTGTAGTAGAGCATGTCTACTATTCATATACACGCTAAAAGCTCGCAAGGATTCGGCGGGGCCTGCGCGTCAGAGGGTTCAATTCGCCCTTTCACTCGGCCACTGCCACATGCCGGATCACTGTGGTACAAAAAGACGTTCCTAGGACCAACTGCTGAGCATCTGCCATAGGCGAGGTCTTTTGGCAGAGCCATGCTGCTGTGAGAGAGACCTATACAGTGCCCACAATGTCATGTGGAAGGACTGCCCAAACTTGCTGCTGTGCATGCCCACAGTGCAAGGATGTTCTCCAGCTTTGACTGAGTGCCTCGGGCAGTGAGCCTTGGATACAGCATTCGGGATCATTCATGACCCCGTGCAGCCTGCATGGATCCTGTTCCTTGGCACCACAGGGCTTGCACTTGGCACTGCCCTCTATAGCATGTGCACCGCAGTATGTCGATTTGCTTTCCCTCAGCATGCCATGTGGCTGTTTGGTTCAATGCGTCGTTAGTGGTGTGCAAGCTGCAACATGCAATTTGGGGAATTCCACCTTGCTTCCTGGTAACTCTTCCGACGGGCTTGCAGGCACCCATGTTGTGTCACCCATACCCAAACGCACGTTGTACATGAAAGGAGGATAAGGAAAGACAGCAAGGAGCAGGGTTTGGGCCTCCCAAAATATGTGGAGCTGTCTGGAAGGCCGCTGCTGCTTCCAAAATGTGCCAACGCCCCGGGACGTGGACGCACTAGCCCGCGGGAGTAGCATACGTAAATTCAAGTTTCTCCCTCCACAGACATCTATTTGAGGTCTGGCAATGCTTGTTAGCTTTGTCTGAGTCTATTCTACAATGTAGTTGAAGCGGGCGTGCTCAGGGGGTGGGTTTTCGGCACGTCTTTTTGTACCGGAGTGATCTGGACTTTCTTTGACCATGCTGACTGGCCTCATGTGTGCAAGCCCTGGGTCCCAAAGCTTATTCAATAGTGTGAGACAGCTAGTAAGTGCACAGTCATGGCCTTTACTGCCAGGAGCTCTGCTATGGGGTGGCGGAGGAAGTGATTCTGTGTTTTTGGACAAGTACCTGCAAAATGGCTGTTTTCACCAACTTTCGGCAGAGCTGTCTTTCACCAGTTGGCTACTCCCAGCAGACCTCTCCTGCAATGACTGAACATGTGGGGCAGGAGGGAAGCATCCACTGCAACTTGTATCAAAAACTGCTGTGAATCCCTGCTGGAGGATGAGAACATGTGCTGTTTTTGCTGCTTGTCTGCCTACGATGTGATGCACAACGTGGCTGTGCACTCAGACCACAACACAACAACTCTTTCTACTGCTTGATGTAACCATGCACATGTGCAGTTATGCATGAAGCACAAACTGATTGAACCTCTGTAGCTTGGAGCTGCCAAGGCTCTGAGAACAGCGCTGGGGTGTGGAATGCACATGCTCCCATCCATGCAGCTTCGTTCTAATGCAAGGGCACTCATCAGTATGCAAATGCTATCACCAACGTGCAAGCAGCAATAATTGTGTGCCCCTAAGCCCAATGTGAGTCCTTGGGGTATCCCTGTGCCTTTTTGAAATTTATAATTACCCACATTCAGCACCCCACAAGCACCCATCAACCTACCTGCTATATCCAGCAAGGCATGCAAGAGGACACAAAGCGGCCATGAGAAGAGCGTGTAAGACCTGTGGAAGCACTTGATTAGTGTCTATGCCGAGCTTTATCCATTATTTGAAGCCTAGAGTTCCTGATCCCGACCATCTGCTTGATGCCGGCATCAGCCTGGGCGGTCGGCACCTCTGTTTATTGAGCGGGCGACAGTACAAACGTCAAACAGTCATACAGGAGCATTCAAACATCTCACTATAATATATTAAGTGCCATTTTGACGACTGTTATGTGTTGCTGTGCCGCTGCGTCCATGTTCACACAGCAGATAGGCGCATTGAAGATCGATGTGCAAAACACGGCTTACGCGTGCTGCAACAATAAGGCCCTTACGTACGTGTAGTAGAGCATGTCTACTATTCATATACACGCTAAAAGCTCGCAAGGATTCGGCGGGGCCTGCGCGTCAGAGGGTTCAATTCGCCCTTTCACTCGGCCACTGCCACATGCCGGATCACTGTGGTACAAAAAGACGTTCCTAGGACCAACTGCTGAGCATCTGCCATAGGCGAGGTCTTTTGGCAGAGCCATGCTGCTGTGAGAGAGACCTATACAGTGCCCACAATGTCATGTGGAAGGACTGCCCAAACTTGCTGCTGTGCATGCCCACAGTGCAAGGATGTTCTCCAGCTTTGACTGAGTGCCTCGGGCAGTGAGCCTTGGATACAGCATTCGGGATCATTCATGACCCCGTGCAGCCTGCATGGATCCTGTTCCTTGGCACCACAGGGCTTGCACTTGGCACTGCCCTCTATAGCATGTGCACCGCAGTATGTCGATTTGCTTTCCCTCAGCATGCCATGTGGCTGTTTGGTTCAATGCGTCGTTAGTGGTGTGCAAGCTGCAACATGCAATTTGGGGAATTCCACCTTGCTTCCTGGTAACTCTTCCGACGGGCTTGCAGGCACCCATGTTGTGTCACCCATACCCAAACGCACGTTGTACATGAAAGGAGGATAAGGAAAGACAGCAAGGAGCAGGGTTTGGGCCTCCCAAAATATGTGGAGCTGTCTGGAAGGCCGCTGCTGCTTCCAAAATGTGCCAACGCCCCGGGACGTGGACGCACTAGCCCGCGGGAGTAGCATACGTAAATTCAAGTTTCTCCCTCCACAGACATCTATTTGAGGTCTGGCAATGCTTGTTAGCTTTGTCTGAGTCTATTCTACAATGTAGTTGAAGCGGGCGTGCTCAGGGGGTGGGTTTTCGGCACGTCTTTTTGTACCGGAGTGATCTGGACTTTCTTTGACCATGCTGACTGGCCTCATGTGTGCAAGCCCTGGGTCCCAAAGCTTATTCAATAGTGTGAGACAGCTAGTAAGTGCACAGTCATGGCCTTTACTGCCAGGAGCTCTGCTATGGGGTGGCGGAGGAAGTGATTCTGTGTTTTTGGACAAGTACCTGCAAAATGGCTGTTTTCACCAACTTTCGGCAGAGCTGTCTTTCACCAGTTGGCTACTCCCAGCAGACCTCTCCTGCAATGACTGAACATGTGGGGCAGGAGGGAAGCATCCACTGCAACTTGTATCAAAAACTGCTGTGAATCCCTGCTGGAGGATGAGAACATGTGCTGTTTTTGCTGCTTGTCTGCCTACGATGTGATGCACAACGTGGCTGTGCACTCAGACCACAACACAACAACTCTTTCTACTGCTTGCTGTAACCATGCACATGTGCAGTTATGCATGAAGCACAAACTGATTGAACCTCTGTAGCTTGGAGCTGCCAAGGCTCTGAGAACAGCGCTGGGGTGTGGAATGCACATGCTCCCATCCATGCAGCTTCGTTCTAATGCAAGGGCACTCATCAGTATGCAAATGCTATCACCAACGTGCAAGCAGCAATAATTGTGTGCCCCTAAGCCCAATGTGAGTCCTTGGGGTATCCCTGTGCCTTTTTGAAATTTATAATTACCCACATTCAGCACCCCACAAGCACCCATCAACCTACCTGCTATATCCAGCAAGGCATGCAAGAGGACACAAAGCGGCCATGAGAAGAGCGTGTAAGACCTGTGGAAGCACTTGATTAGTGTCTATGCCGAGCTTTATCCATTATTTGAAGCCTAGAGTTCCTGATCCCGACCATCTGCTTGATGCCGGCATCAGCCTGGGCGGTCGGCACCTCTGTTTATTGAGCGGGCGACAGTACAAACGTCAAACAGTCATACAGGAGCATTCAAACATCTCACTATAATATATTAAGTGCCATTTTGACGACTGTTATGTGTTGCTGTGCCGCTGCGTCCATGTTCACACAGCAGATAGGCGCATTGAAGATCGATGTGCAAAACACGGCTTACGCGTGCTGCAACAATAAGGCCCTTACGTACGTGTAGTAGAGCATGTCTACTATTCATATACACGCTAAAAGCTCGCAAGGATTCGGCGGGGCCTGCGCGTCAGAGGGTTCAATTCGCCCTTTCACTCGGCCACTGCCACATGCCGGATCACTGTGGTACAAAAAGACGTTCCTAGGACCAACTGCTGAGCATCTGCCATAGGCGAGGTCTTTTGGCAGAGCCATGCTGCTGTGAGAGAGACCTATACAGTGCCCACAATGTCATGTGGAAGGACTGCCCAAACTTGCTGCTGTGCATGCCCACAGTGCAAGGATGTTCTCCAGCTTTGACTGAGTGCCTCGGGCAGTGAGCCTTGGATACAGCATTCGGGATCATTCATGACCCCGTGCAGCCTGCATGGATCCTGTTCCTTGGCACCACAGGGCTTGCACTTGGCACTGCCCTCTATAGCATGTGCACCGCAGTATGTCGATTTGCTTTCCCTCAGCATGCCATGTGGCTGTTTGGTTCAATGCGTCGTTAGTGGTGTGCAAGCTGCAACATGCAATTTGGGGAATTCCACCTTGCTTCCTGGTAACTCTTCCGACGGGCTTGCAGGCACCCATGTTGTGTCACCCATACCCAAACGCACGTTGTACATGAAAGGAGGATAAGGAAAGACAGCAAGGAGCAGGGTTTGGGCCTCCCAAAATATGTGGAGCTGTCTGGAAGGCCGCTGCTGCTTCCAAAATGTGCCAACGCCCCGGGACGTGGACGCACTAGCCCGCGGGAGTAGCATACGTAAATTCAAGTTTCTCCCTCCACAGACATCTATTTGAGGTCTGGCAATGCTTGTTAGCTTTGTCTGAGTCTATTCTACAATGTAGTTGAAGCGGGCGTGCTCAGGGGGTGGGTTTTCGGCACGTCTTTTTGTACCGGACTTTCTTTGACCATGCTGACTGGCCTCATGTGTGCAAGCCCTGGGTCCCAAAGCTTATTCAATAGTGTGAGACAGCTAGTAAGTGCACAGTCATGGCCTTTACTGCCAAGAGCTCTGCTATGGGGTGGCGGAGGAAGTGATTCTGTGTTTTTGGACAAGTACCTGCAAAATGGCTGTTTTCACCAACTTTCGGCAGAGCTGTCTTTCACCAGTTGGCTACTCCCAGCAGACCTCTCCTGCAATGACTGAACATGTGGGGCAGGAGGGAAGCATCCACTGCAACTTGTATCAAAAACTGCTGTGAATCCCTGCTGGAGGATGAGAATATGTGCTGTTTTTGCTGCTTGTCTGCCTACGATGTGATGCACAACGTGGCTGTGCACTCAGACCACAACACAACAACTCTTTCTACTGCTTGATGTAACCATGCACATGTGCAGTTATGCATGAAGCACAAACTGATTGAACCTCTGTAGCTTGGAGCTGCCAAGGCTCTGAGAACAGCGCTGGGGTGTGGAATGCACATGCTCCCATCCATGCAGCTTCGTTCTAATGCAAGGGCACTCATCAGTATGCAAATGCTATCACCAACGTGCAAGCAGCAATAATTGTGTGCCCCTAAGCCCAATGTGAGTCCTTGGGGTATCCCTGTGCCTTTTTGAAATTTATAATTACCCACATTCAGCACCCCACAAGCACCCATCAACCTACCTGCTATATCCAGCAAGGCATGCAAGAGGACACAAAGCGGCCATGAGAAGAGCGTGTAAGACCTGTGGAAGCACTTGATTAGTGTCTATGCCGAGCTTTATCCATTATTTGAAGCCTAGAGTTCCTGATCCCGACCATCTGCTTGATGCCGGCATCAGCCTGGGCGGTCGGCACCTCTGTTTATTGAGCGGGCGACAGTACAAACGTCAAACAGTCATACAGGAGCATTCAAACATCTCACTATAATATATTAAGTGCCATTTTGACGACTGTTATGTGTTGCTGTGCCGCTGCGTCCATGTTCACACAGCAGATAGGCGCATTGAAGATCGATGTGCAAAACACGGCTTACGCGTGCTGCAACAATAAGGCCCTTACGTACGTGTAGTAGAGCATGTCTACTATTCATATACACGCTAAAAGCTCGCAAGGATTCGGCGGGGCCTGCGCGTCAGAGGGTTCAATTCGCCCTTTCACTCGGCCACTGCCACATGCCGGATCACTGTGGTACAAAAAGACGTTCCTAGGACCAACTGCTGAGCATCTGCCATAGGCGAGGTCTTTTGGCAGAGCCATGCTGCTGTGAGAGAGACCTATACAGTGCCCACAATGTCATGTGGAAGGACTGCCCAAACTTGCTGCTGTGCATGCCCACAGTGCAAGGATGTTCTCCAGCTTTGACTGAGTGCCTCGGGCAGTGAGCCTTGGATACAGCATTCGGGATCATTCATGACCCCGTGCAGCCTGCATGGATCCTGTTCCTTGGCACCACAGGGCTTGCACTTGGCACTGCCCTCTATAGCATGTGCACCGCAGTATGTCGATTTGCTTTCCCTCAGCATGCCATGTGGCTGTTTGGTTCAATGCGTCGTTAGTGGTGTGCAAGCTGCAACATGCAATTTGGGGAATTCCACCTTGCTTCCTGGTAACTCTTCCGACGGGCTTGCAGGCACCCATGTTGTGTCACCCATACCCAAACGCACGTTGTACATGAAAGGAGGATAAGGAAAGACAGCAAGGAGCAGGGTTTGGGCCTCCCAAAATATGTGGAGCTGTCTGGAAGGCCGCTGCTGCTTCCAAAATGTGCCAACGCCCCGGGACGTGGACGCACTAGCCCGCGGGAGTAGCATACGTAAATTCAAGTTTCTCCCTCCACAGACATCTATTTGAGGTCTGGCAATGCTTGTTAGCTTTGTCTGAGTCTATTCTACAATGTAGTTGAAGCGGGCGTGCTCAGGGGGTGGGTTTTCGGCACGTCTTTTTGTACCGGAGTGATCTGGACTTTCTTTGACCATGCTGACTGGCCTCATGTGTGCAAGCCCTGGGTCCCAAAGCTTATTCAATAGTGTGAGACAGCTAGTAAGTGCACAGTCATGGCCTTTACTGCCAGGAGCTCTGCTATGGGGTGGCGGAGGAAGTGATTCTGTGTTTTTGGACAAGTACCTGCAAAATGGCTGTTTTCACCAACTTTCGGCAGAGCTGTCTTTCACCAGTTGGCTACTCCCAGCAGACCTCTCCTGCAATGACTGAACATGTGGGGCAGGAGGGAAGCATCCACTGCAACTTGTATCAAAAACTGCTGTGAATCCCTGCTGGAGGATGAGAACATGTGCTGTTTTTGCTGCTTGTCTGCCTACGATGTGATGCACAACGTGGCTGTGCACTCAGACCACAACACAACAACTCTTTCTACTGCTTGCTGTAACCATGCACATGTGCAGTTATGCATGAAGCACAAACTGATTGAACCTCTGTAGCTTGGAGCTGCCAAGGCTCTGAGAACAGCGCTGGGGTGTGGAATGCACATGCTCCCATCCATGCAGCTTCGTTCTAATGCAAGGGCACTCATCAGTATGCAAATGCTATCACCAACGTGCAAGCAGCAATAATTGTGTGCCCCTAAGCCCAATGTGAGTCCTTGGGGTATCCCTGTGCCTTTTTGAAATTTATAATTACCCACATTCAGCACCCCACAAGCACCCATCAACCTACCTGCTATATCCAGCAAGGCATGCAAGAGGACACAAAGCGGCCATGAGAAGAGCGTGTAAGACCTGTGGAAGCACTTGATTAGTGTCTATGCCGAGCTTTATCCATTATTTGAAGCCTAGAGTTCCTGATCCCGACCATCTGCTTGATGCCGGCATCAGCCTGGGCGGTCGGCACCTCTGTTTATTGAGCGGGCGACAGTACAAACGTCAAACAGTCATACAGGAGCATTCAAACATCTCACTATAATATATTAAGTGCCATTTTGACGACTGTTATGTGTTGCTGTGCCGCTGCGTCCATGTTCACACAGCAGATAGGCGCATTGAAGATCGATGTGCAAAACACGGCTTACGCGTGCTGCAACAATAAGGCCCTTACGTACGTGTAGTAGAGCATGTCTACTATTCATATACACGCTAAAAGCTCGCAAGGATTCGGCGGGGCCTGCGCGTCAGAGGGTTCAATTCGCCCTTTCACTCGGCCACTGCCACATGCCGGATCACTGTGGTACAAAAAGACGTTCCTAGGACCAACTGCTGAGCATCTGCCATAGGCGAGGTCTTTTGGCAGAGCCATGCTGCTGTGAGAGAGACCTATACAGTGCCCACAATGTCATGTGGAAGGACTGCCCAAACTTGCTGCTGTGCATGCCCACAGTGCAAGGATGTTCTCCAGCTTTGACTGAGTGCCTCGGGCAGTGAGCCTTGGATACAGCATTCGGGATCATTCATGACCCCGTGCAGCCTGCATGGATCCTGTTCCTTGGCACCACAGGGCTTGCACTTGGCACTGCCCTCTATAGCATGTGCACCGCAGTATGTCGATTTGCTTTCCCTCAGCATGCCATGTGGCTGTTTGGTTCAATGCGTCGTTAGTGGTGTGCAAGCTGCAACATGCAATTTGGGGAATTCCACCTTGCTTCCTGGTAACTCTTCCGACGGGCTTGCAGGCACCCATGTTGTGTCACCCATACCCAAACGCACGTTGTACATGAAAGGAGGATAAGGAAAGACAGCAAGGAGCAGGGTTTGGGCCTCCCAAAATATGTGGAGCTGTCTGGAAGGCCGCTGCTGCTTCCAAAATGTGCCAACGCCCCGGGACGTGGACGCACTAGCCCGCGGGAGTAGCATACGTAAATTCAAGTTTCTCCCTCCACAGACATCTATTTGAGGTCTGGCAATGCTTGTTAGCTTTGTCTGAGTCTATTCTACAATGTAGTTGAAGCGGGCGTGCTCAGGGGGTGGGTTTTCGGCACGTCTTTTTGTACCGGAGTGATCTGGACTTTCTTTGACCATGCTGACTGGCCTCATGTGTGCAAGCCCTGGGTCCCAAAGCTTATTCAATAGTGTGAGACAGCTAGTAAGTGCACAGTCATGGCCTTTACTGCCAGGAGCTCTGCTATGGGGTGGCGGAGGAAGTGATTCTGTGTTTTTGGACAAGTACCTGCAAAATGGCTGTTTTCACCAACTTTCGGCAGAGCTGTCTTTCACCAGTTGGCTACTCCCAGCAGACCTCTCCTGCAATGACTGAACATGTGGGGCAGGAGGGAAGCATCCACTGCAACTTGTATCAAAAACTGCTGTGAATCCCTGCTGGAGGATGAGAACATGTGCTGTTTTTGCTGCTTGTCTGCCTACGATGTGATGCACAACGTGGCTGTGCACTCAGACCACAACACAACAACTCTTTCTACTGCTTGCTGTAACCATGCACATGTGCAGTTATGCATGAAGCACAAACTGATTGAACCTCTGTAGCTTGGAGCTGCCAAGGCTCTGAGAACAGCGCTGGGGTGTGGAATGCACATGCTCCCATCCATGCAGCTTCGTTCTAATGCAAGGGCACTCATCAGTATGCAAATGCTATCACCAACGTGCAAGCAGCAATAATTGTGTGCCCCTAAGCCCAATGTGAGTCCTTGGGGTATCCCTGTGCCTTTTTGAAATTTATAATTACCCACATTCAGCACCCCACAAGCACCCATCAACCTACCTGCTATATCCAGCAAGGCATGCAAGAGGACACAAAGCGGCCATGAGAAGAGCGTGTAAGACCTGTGGAAGCACTTGATTAGTGTCTATGCCGAGCTTTATCCATTATTTGAAGCCTAGAGTTCCTGATCCCGACCATCTGCTTGATGCCGGCATCAGCCTGGGCGGTCGGCACCTCTGTTTATTGAGCGGGCGACAGTACAAACGTCAAACAGTCATACAAGAGCATTCAAACATCTCACTATAATATATTAAGTGCCATTTTGACGACTGTTATGTGTTGCTGTGCCGCTGCGTCCATGTTCACACAGCAGATAGGCGCATTGAAGATCGATGTGCAAAACACGGCTTACGCGTGCTGCAACAATAAGGCCCTTACGTACGTGTAGTAGAGCATGTCTACTATTCATATACACGCTAAAAGCTCGCAAGGATTCGGCGGGGCCTGCGCGTCAGAGGGTTCAATTCGCCCTTTCACTCGGCCACTGCCACATGCCGGATCACTGTGGCACAAAAAGACGTTCCTAGGACCAACTGCTGAGCATCTGCCATAGGCGAGGTCTTTTGGCAGAGCCATGCTGCTGTGAGAGAGACCTATACAGTGCCCACAATGTCATGTGGAAGGACTGCCCAAACTTGCTGCTGTGCATGCCCACAGTGCAAGGATGTTCTCCAGCTTTGACTGAGTGCCTCGGGCAGTGAGCCTTGGATACAGCATTCGGGATCATTCATGACCCCGTGCAGCCTGCATGGATCCTGTTCCTTGGCACCACAGGGCTTGCACTTGGCACTGCCCTCTATAGCATGTGCACCGCAGTATGTCGATTTGCTTTCCCTCAGCATGCCATGTGGCTGTTTGGTTCAATGCGTCGTTAGTGGTGTGCAAGCTGCAACATGCAATTTGGGGAATTCCACCTTGCTTCCTGGTAACTCTTCCGACGGGCTTGCAGGCACCCATGTTGTGTCACCCATACCCAAACGCACGTTGTACATGAAAGGAGGATAAGGAAAGACAGCAAGGAGCAGGGTTTGGGCCTCCCAAAATATGTGGAGCTGTCTGGAAGGCCGCTGCTGCTTCCAAAATGTGCCAACGCCCCGGGACGTGGACGCACTAGCCCGCGGGAGTAGCATACGTAAATTCAAGTTTCTCCCTCCACAGACATCTATTTGAGGTCTGGCAATGCTTGTTAGCTTTGTCTGAGTCTATTCTACAATGTAGTTGAAGCGGGCGTGCTCAGGGGGTGGGTTTTCGGCACGTCTTTTTGTACCGGAGTGATCTGGACTTTCTTTGACCATGCTGACTGGCCTCATGTGTGCAAGCCCTGGGTCCCAAAGCTTATTCAATAGTGTGAGACAGCTAGTAAGTGCACAGTCATGGCCTTTACTGCCAGGAGCTCTGCTATGGGGTGGCGGAGGAAGTGATTCTGTGTTTTTGGACAAGTACCTGCAAAATGGCTGTTTTCACCAACTTTCGGCAGAGCTGTCTTTCACCAGTTGGCTACTCCCAGCAGACCTCTCCTGCAATGACTGAACATGTGGGGCAGGAGGGAAGCATCCACTGCAACTTGTATCAAAAACTGCTGTGAATCCCTGCTGGAGGATGAGAACATGTGCTGTTTTTGCTGCTTGTCTGCCTACGATGTGATGCACAACGTGGCTGTGCACTCAGACCACAACACAACAACTCTTTCTACTGCTTGCTGTAACCATGCACATGTGCAGTTATGCATGAAGCACAAACTGATTGAACCTCTGTAGCTTGGAGCTGCCAAGGCTCTGAGAACAGCGCTGGGGTGTGGAATGCACATGCTCCCATCCATGCAGCTTCGTTCTAATGCAAGGGCACTCATCAGTATGCAAATGCTATCACCAACGTGCAAGCAGCAATAATTGTGTGCCCCTAAGCCCAATGTGAGTCCTTGGGGTATCCCTGTGCCTTTTTGAAATTTATAATTACCCACATTCAGCACCCCACAAGCACCCATCAACCTACCTGCTATATCCAGCAAGGCATGCAAGAGGACACAAAGCGGCCATGAGAAGAGCGTGTAAGACCTGTGGAAGCACTTGATTAGTGTCTATGCCGAGCTTTATCCATTATTTGAAGCCTAGAGTTCCTGATCCCGACCATCTGCTTGATGCCGGCATCAGCCTGGGCGGTCGGCACCTCTGTTTATTGAGCGGGCGACAGTACAAACGTCAAACAGTCATACAGGAGCATTCAAACATCTCACTATAATATATTAAGTGCCATTTTGACGACTGTTATGTGTTGCTGTGCCGCTGCGTCCATGTTCACACAGCAGATAGGCGCATTGAAGATCGATGTGCAAAACACGGCTTACGCGTGCTGCAACAATAAGGCCCTTACGTACGTGTAGTAGAGCATGTCTACTATTCATATACACGCTAAAAGCTCGCAAGGATTCGGCGGGGCCTGCGCGTCAGAGGGTTCAATTCGCCCTTTCACTCGGCCACTGCCACATGCCGGATCACTGTGGTACAAAAAGACGTTCCTAGGACCAACTGCTGAGCATCTGCCATAGGCGAGGTCTTTTGGCAGAGCCATGCTGCTGTGAGAGAGACCTATACAGTGCCCACAATGTCATGTGGAAGGACTGCCCAAACTTGCTGCTGTGCATGCCCACAGTGCAAGGATGTTCTCCAGCTTTGACTGAGTGCCTCGGGCAGTGAGCCTTGGATACAGCATTCGGGATCATTCATGACCCCGTGCAGCCTGCATGGATCCTGTTCCTTGGCACCACAGGGCTTGCACTTGGCACTGCCCTCTATAGCATGTGCACCGCAGTATGTCGATTTGCTTTCCCTCAGCATGCCATGTGGCTGTTTGGTTCAATGCGTCGTTAGTGGTGTGCAAGCTGCAACATGCAATTTGGGGAATTCCACCTTGCTTCCTGGTAACTCTTCCGACGGGCTTGCAGGCACCCATGTTGTGTCACCCATACCCAAACGCACGTTGTACATGAAAGGAGGATAAGGAAAGACAGCAAGGAGCAGGGTTTGGGCCTCCCAAAATATGTGGAGCTGTCTGGAAGGCCGCTGCTGCTTCCAAAATGTGCCAACGCCCCGGGACGTGGACGCACTAGCCCGCGGGAGTAGCATACGTAAATTCAAGTTTCTCCCTCCACAGACATCTATTTGAGGTCTGGCAATGCTTGTTAGCTTTGTCTGAGTCTATTCTACAATGTAGTTGAAGCGGGCGTGCTCAGGGGGTGGGTTTTCGGCACGTCTTTTTGTACCGGACTTTCTTTGACCATGCTGACTGGCCTCATGTGTGCAAGCCCTGGGTCCCAAAGCTTATTCAATAGTGTGAGACAGCTAGTAAGTGCACAGTCATGGCCTTTACTGCCAAGAGCTCTGCTATGGGGTGGCGGAGGAAGTGATTCTGTGTTTTTGGACAAGTACCTGCAAAATGGCTGTTTTCACCAACTTTCGGCAGAGCTGTCTTTCACCAGTTGGCTACTCCCAGCAGACCTCTCCTGCAATGACTGAACATGTGGGGCAGGAGGGAAGCATCCACTGCAACTTGTATCAAAAACTGCTGTGAATCCCTGCTGGAGGATGAGAATATGTGCTGTTTTTGCTGCTTGTCTGCCTACGATGTGATGCACAACGTGGCTGTGCACTCAGACCACAACACAACAACTCTTTCTACTGCTTGATGTAACCATGCACATGTGCAGTTATGCATGAAGCACAAACTGATTGAACCTCTGTAGCTTGGAGCTGCCAAGGCTCTGAGAACAGCGCTGGGGTGTGGAATGCACATGCTCCCATCCATGCAGCTTCGTTCTAATGCAAGGGCACTCATCAGTATGCAAATGCTATCACCAACGTGCAAGCAGCAATAATTGTGTGCCCCTAAGCCCAATGTGAGTCCTTGGGGTATCCCTGTGCCTTTTTGAAATTTATAATTACCCACATTCAGCACCCCACAAGCACCCATCAACCTACCTGCTATATCCAGCAAGGCATGCAAGAGGACACAAAGCGGCCATGAGAAGAGCGTGTAAGACCTGTGGAAGCACTTGATTAGTGTCTATGCCGAGCTTTATCCATTATTTGAAGCCTAGAGTTCCTGATCCCGACCATCTGCTTGATGCCGGCATCAGCCTGGGCGGTCGGCACCTCTGTTTATTGAGCGGGCGACAGTACAAACGTCAAACAGTCATACAGGAGCATTCAAACATCTCACTATAATATATTAAGTGCCATTTTGACGACTGTTATGTGTTGCTGTGCCGCTGCGTCCATGTTCACACAGCAGATAGGCGCATTGAAGATCGATGTGCAAAACACGGCTTACGCGTGCTGCAACAATAAGGCCCTTACGTACGTGTAGTAGAGCATGTCTACTATTCATATACACGCTAAAAGCTCGCAAGGATTCGGCGGGGCCTGCGCGTCAGAGGGTTCAATTCGCCCTTTCACTCGGCCACTGCCACATGCCGGATCACTGTGGTACAAAAAGACGTTCCTAGGACCAACTGCTGAGCATCTGCCATAGGCGAGGTCTTTTGGCAGAGCCATGCTGCTGTGAGAGAGACCTATACAGTGCCCACAATGTCATGTGGAAGGACTGCCCAAACTTGCTGCTGTGCATGCCCACAGTGCAAGGATGTTCTCCAGCTTTGACTGAGTGCCTCGGGCAGTGAGCCTTGGATACAGCATTCGGGATCATTCATGACCCCGTGCAGCCTGCATGGATCCTGTTCCTTGGCACCACAGGGCTTGCACTTGGCACTGCCCTCTATAGCATGTGCACCGCAGTATGTCGATTTGCTTTCCCTCAGCATGCCATGTGGCTGTTTGGTTCAATGCGTCGTTAGTGGTGTGCAAGCTGCAACATGCAATTTGGGGAATTCCACCTTGCTTCCTGGTAACTCTTCCGACGGGCTTGCAGGCACCCATGTTGTGTCACCCATACCCAAACGCACGTTGTACATGAAAGGAGGATAAGGAAAGACAGCAAGGAGCAGGGTTTGGGCCTCCCAAAATATGTGGAGCTGTCTGGAAGGCCGCTGCTGCTTCCAAAATGTGCCAACGCCCCGGGACGTGGACGCACTAGCCCGCGGGAGTAGCATACGTAAATTCAAGTTTCTCCCTCCACAGACATCTATTTGAGGTCTGGCAATGCTTGTTAGCTTTGTCTGAGTCTATTCTACAATGTAGTTGAAGCGGGCGTGCTCAGGGGGTGGGTTTTCGGCACGTCTTTTTGTACCGGAGTGATCTGGACTTTCTTTGACCATGCTGACTGGCCTCATGTGTGCAAGCCCTGGGTCCCAAAGCTTATTCAATAGTGTGAGACAGCTAGTAAGTGCACAGTCATGGCCTTTACTGCCAGGAGCTCTGCTATGGGGTGGCGGAGGAAGTGATTCTGTGTTTTTGGACAAGTACCTGCAAAATGGCTGTTTTCACCAACTTTCGGCAGAGCTGTCTTTCACCAGTTGGCTACTCCCAGCAGACCTCTCCTGCAATGACTGAACATGTGGGGCAGGAGGGAAGCATCCACTGCAACTTGTATCAAAAACTGCTGTGAATCCCTGCTGGAGGATGAGAACATGTGCTGTTTTTGCTGCTTGTCTGCCTACGATGTGATGCACAACGTGGCTGTGCACTCAGACCACAACACAACAACTCTTTCTACTGCTTGCTGTAACCATGCACATGTGCAGTTATGCATGAAGCACAAACTGATTGAACCTCTGTAGCTTGGAGCTGCCAAGGCTCTGAGAACAGCGCTGGGGTGTGGAATGCACATGCTCCCATCCATGCAGCTTCGTTCTAATGCAAGGGCACTCATCAGTATGCAAATGCTATCACCAACGTGCAAGCAGCAATAATTGTGTGCCCCTAAGCCCAATGTGAGTCCTTGGGGTATCCCTGTGCCTTTTTGAAATTTATAATTACCCACATTCAGCACCCCACAAGCACCCATCAACCTACCTGCTATATCCAGCAAGGCATGCAAGAGGACACAAAGCGGCCATGAGAAGAGCGTGTAAGACCTGTGGAAGCACTTGATTAGTGTCTATGCCGAGCTTTATCCATTATTTGAAGCCTAGAGTTCCTGATCCCGACCATCTGCTTGATGCCGGCATCAGCCTGGGCGGTCGGCACCTCTGTTTATTGAGCGGGCGACAGTACAAACGTCAAACAGTCATACAGGAGCATTCAAACATCTCACTATAATATATTAAGTGCCATTTTGACGACTGTTATGTGTTGCTGTGCCGCTGCGTCCATGTTCACACAGCAGATAGGCGCATTGAAGATCGATGTGCAAAACACGGCTTACGCGTGCTGCAACAATAAGGCCCTTACGTACGTGTAGTAGAGCATGTCTACTATTCATATACACGCTAAAAGCTCGCAAGGATTCGGCGGGGCCTGCGCGTCAGAGGGTTCAATTCGCCCTTTCACTCGGCCACTGCCACATGCCGGATCACTGTGGTACAAAAAGACGTTCCTAGGACCAACTGCTGAGCATCTGCCATAGGCGAGGTCTTTTGGCAGAGCCATGCTGCTGTGAGAGAGACCTATACAGTGCCCACAATGTCATGTGGAAGGACTGCCCAAACTTGCTGCTGTGCATGCCCACAGTGCAAGGATGTTCTCCAGCTTTGACTGAGTGCCTCGGGCAGTGAGCCTTGGATACAGCATTCGGGATCATTCATGACCCCGTGCAGCCTGCATGGATCCTGTTCCTTGGCACCACAGGGCTTGCACTTGGCACTGCCCTCTATAGCATGTGCACCGCAGTATGTCGATTTGCTTTCCCTCAGCATGCCATGTGGCTGTTTGGTTCAATGCGTCGTTAGTGGTGTGCAAGCTGCAACATGCAATTTGGGGAATTCCACCTTGCTTCCTGGTAACTCTTCCGACGGGCTTGCAGGCACCCATGTTGTGTCACCCATACCCAAACGCACGTTGTACATGAAAGGAGGATAAGGAAAGACAGCAAGGAGCAGGGTTTGGGCCTCCCAAAATATGTGGAGCTGTCTGGAAGGCCGCTGCTGCTTCCAAAATGTGCCAACGCCCCGGGACGTGGACGCACTAGCCCGCGGGAGTAGCATACGTAAATTCAAGTTTCTCCCTCCACAGACATCTATTTGAGGTCTGGCAATGCTTGTTAGCTTTGTCTGAGTCTATTCTACAATGTAGTTGAAGCGGGCGTGCTCAGGGGGTGGGTTTTCGGCACGTCTTTTTGTACCGGAGTGATCTGGACTTTCTTTGACCATGCTGACTGGCCTCATGTGTGCAAGCCCTGGGTCCCAAAGCTTATTCAATAGTGTGAGACAGCTAGTAAGTGCACAGTCATGGCCTTTACTGCCAGGAGCTCTGCTATGGGGTGGCGGAGGAAGTGATTCTGTGTTTTTGGACAAGTACCTGCAAAATGGCTGTTTTCACCAACTTTCGGCAGAGCTGTCTTTCACCAGTTGGCTACTCCCAGCAGACCTCTCCTGCAATGACTGAACATGTGGGGCAGGAGGGAAGCATCCACTGCAACTTGTATCAAAAACTGCTGTGAATCCCTGCTGGAGGATGAGAACATGTGCTGTTTTTGCTGCTTGTCTGCCTACGATGTGATGCACAACGTGGCTGTGCACTCAGACCACAACACAACAACTCTTTCTACTGCTTGCTGTAACCATGCACATGTGCAGTTATGCATGAAGCACAAACTGATTGAACCTCTGTAGCTTGGAGCTGCCAAGGCTCTGAGAACAGCGCTGGGGTGTGGAATGCACATGCTCCCATCCATGCAGCTTCGTTCTAATGCAAGGGCACTCATCAGTATGCAAATGCTATCACCAACGTGCAAGCAGCAATAATTGTGTGCCCCTAAGCCCAATGTGAGTCCTTGGGGTATCCCTGTGCCTTTTTGAAATTTATAATTACCCACATTCAGCACCCCACAAGCACCCATCAACCTACCTGCTATATCCAGCAAGGCATGCAAGAGGACACAAAGCGGCCATGAGAAGAGCGTGTAAGACCTGTGGAAGCACTTGATTAGTGTCTATGCCGAGCTTTATCCATTATTTGAAGCCTAGAGTTCCTGATCCCGACCATCTGCTTGATGCCGGCATCAGCCTGGGCGGTCGGCACCTCTGTTTATTGAGCGGGCGACAGTACAAACGTCAAACAGTCATACAAGAGCATTCAAACATCTCACTATAATATATTAAGTGCCATTTTGACGACTGTTATGTGTTGCTGTGCCGCTGCGTCCATGTTCACACAGCAGATAGGCGCATTGAAGATCGATGTGCAAAACACGGCTTACGCGTGCTGCAACAATAAGGCCCTTACGTACGTGTAGTAGAGCATGTCTACTATTCATATACACGCTAAAAGCTCGCAAGGATTCGGCGGGGCCTGCGCGTCAGAGGGTTCAATTCGCCCTTTCACTCGGCCACTGCCACATGCCGGATCACTGTGGCACAAAAAGACGTTCCTAGGACCAACTGCTGAGCATCTGCCATAGGCGAGGTCTTTTGGCAGAGCCATGCTGCTGTGAGAGAGACCTATACAGTGCCCACAATGTCATGTGGAAGGACTGCCCAAACTTGCTGCTGTGCATGCCCACAGTGCAAGGATGTTCTCCAGCTTTGACTGAGTGCCTCGGGCAGTGAGCCTTGGATACAGCATTCGGGATCATTCATGACCCCGTGCAGCCTGCATGGATCCTGTTCCTTGGCACCACAGGGCTTGCACTTGGCACTGCCCTCTATAGCATGTGCACCGCAGTATGTCGATTTGCTTTCCCTCAGCATGCCATGTGGCTGTTTGGTTCAATGCGTCGTTAGTGGTGTGCAAGCTGCAACATGCAATTTGGGGAATTCCACCTTGCTTCCTGGTAACTCTTCCGACGGGCTTGCAGGCACCCATGTTGTGTCACCCATACCCAAACGCACGTTGTACATGAAAGGAGGATAAGGAAAGACAGCAAGGAGCAGGGTTTGGGCCTCCCAAAATATGTGGAGCTGTCTGGAAGGCCGCTGCTGCTTCCAAAATGTGCCAACGCCCCGGGACGTGGACGCACTAGCCCGCGGGAGTAGCATACGTAAATTCAAGTTTCTCCCTCCACAGACATCTATTTGAGGTCTGGCAATGCTTGTTAGCTTTGTCTGAGTCTATTCTACAATGTAGTTGAAGCGGGCGTGCTCAGGGGGTGGGTTTTCGGCACGTCTTTTTGTACCGGAGTGATCTGGACTTTCTTTGACCATGCTGACTGGCCTCATGTGTGCAAGCCCTGGGTCCCAAAGCTTATTCAATAGTGTGAGACAGCTAGTAAGTGCACAGTCATGGCCTTTACTGCCAGGAGCTCTGCTATGGGGTGGCGGAGGAAGTGATTCTGTGTTTTTGGACAAGTACCTGCAAAATGGCTGTTTTCACCAACTTTCGGCAGAGCTGTCTTTCACCAGTTGGCTACTCCCAGCAGACCTCTCCTGCAATGACTGAACATGTGGGGCAGGAGGGAAGCATCCACTGCAACTTGTATCAAAAACTGCTGTGAATCCCTGCTGGAGGATGAGAACATGTGCTGTTTTTGCTGCTTGTCTGCCTACGATGTGATGCACAACGTGGCTGTGCACTCAGACCACAACACAACAACTCTTTCTACTGCTTGCTGTAACCATGCACATGTGCAGTTATGCATGAAGCACAAACTGATTGAACCTCTGTAGCTTGGAGCTGCCAAGGCTCTGAGAACAGCGCTGGGGTGTGGAATGCACATGCTCCCATCCATGCAGCTTCGTTCTAATGCAAGGGCACTCATCAGTATGCAAATGCTATCACCAACGTGCAAGCAGCAATAATTGTGTGCCCCTAAGCCCAATGTGAGTCCTTGGGGTATCCCTGTGCCTTTTTGAAATTTATAATTACCCACATTCAGCACCCCACAAGCACCCATCAACCTACCTGCTATATCCAGCAAGGCATGCAAGAGGACACAAAGCGGCCATGAGAAGAGCGTGTAAGACCTGTGGAAGCACTTGATTAGTGTCTATGCCGAGCTTTATCCATTATTTGAAGCCTAGAGTTCCTGATCCCGACCATCTGCTTGATGCCGGCATCAGCCTGGGCGGTCGGCACCTCTGTTTATTGAGCGGGCGACAGTACAAACGTCAAACAGTCATACAGGAGCATTCAAACATCTCACTATAATATATTAAGTGCCATTTTGACGACTGTTATGTGTTGCTGTGCCGCTGCGTCCATGTTCACACAGCAGATAGGCGCATTGAAGATCGATGTGCAAAACACGGCTTACGCGTGCTGCAACAATAAGGCCCTTACGTACGTGTAGTAGAGCATGTCTACTATTCATATACACGCTAAAAGCTCGCAAGGATTCGGCGGGGCCTGCGCGTCAGAGGGTTCAATTCGCCCTTTCACTCGGCCACTGCCACATGCCGGATCACTGTGGTACAAAAAGACGTTCCTAGGACCAACTGCTGAGCATCTGCCATAGGCGAGGTCTTTTGGCAGAGCCATGCTGCTGTGAGAGAGACCTATACAGTGCCCACAATGTCATGTGGAAGGACTGCCCAAACTTGCTGCTGTGCATGCCCACAGTGCAAGGATGTTCTCCAGCTTTGACTGAGTGCCTCGGGCAGTGAGCCTTGGATACAGCATTCGGGATCATTCATGACCCCGTGCAGCCTGCATGGATCCTGTTCCTTGGCACCACAGGGCTTGCACTTGGCACTGCCCTCTATAGCATGTGCACCGCAGTATGTCGATTTGCTTTCCCTCAGCATGCCATGTGGCTGTTTGGTTCAATGCGTCGTTAGTGGTGTGCAAGCTGCAACATGCAATTTGGGGAATTCCACCTTGCTTCCTGGTAACTCTTCCGACGGGCTTGCAGGCACCCATGTTGTGTCACCCATACCCAAACGCACGTTGTACATGAAAGGAGGATAAGGAAAGACAGCAAGGAGCAGGGTTTGGGCCTCCCAAAATATGTGGAGCTGTCTGGAAGGCCGCTGCTGCTTCCAAAATGTGCCAACGCCCCGGGACGTGGACGCACTAGCCCGCGGGAGTAGCATACGTAAATTCAAGTTTCTCCCTCCACAGACATCTATTTGAGGTCTGGCAATGCTTGTTAGCTTTGTCTGAGTCTATTCTACAATGTAGTTGAAGCGGGCGTGCTCAGGGGGTGGGTTTTCGGCACGTCTTTTTGTACCGGAGTGATCTGGACTTTCTTTGACCATGCTGACTGGCCTCATGTGTGCAAGCCCTGGGTCCCAAAGCTTATTCAATAGTGTGAGACAGCTAGTAAGTGCACAGTCATGGCCTTTACTGCCAGGAGCTCTGCTATGGGGTGGCGGAGGAAGTGATTCTGTGTTTTTGGACAAGTACCTGCAAAATGGCTGTTTTCACCAACTTTCGGCAGAGCTGTCTTTCACCAGTTGGCTACTCCCAGCAGACCTCTCCTGCAATGACTGAACATGTGGGGCAGGAGGGAAGCATCCACTGCAACTTGTATCAAAAACTGCTGTGAATCCCTGCTGGAGGATGAGAACATGTGCTGTTTTTGCTGCTTGTCTGCCTACGATGTGATGCACAACGTGGCTGTGCACTCAGACCACAACACAACAACTCTTTCTACTGCTTGATGTAACCATGCACATGTGCAGTTATGCATGAAGCACAAACTGATTGAACCTCTGTAGCTTGGAGCTGCCAAGGCTCTGAGAACAGCGCTGGGGTGTGGAATGCACATGCTCCCATCCATGCAGCTTCGTTCTAATGCAAGGGCACTCATCAGTATGCAAATGCTATCACCAACGTGCAAGCAGCAATAATTGTGTGCCCCTAAGCCCAATGTGAGTCCTTGGGGTATCCCTGTGCCTTTTTGAAATTTATAATTACCCACATTCAGCACCCCACAAGCACCCATCAACCTACCTGCTATATCCAGCAAGGCATGCAAGAGGACACAAAGCGGCCATGAGAAGAGCGTGTAAGACCTGTGGAAGCACTTGATTAGTGTCTATGCCGAGCTTTATCCATTATTTGAAGCCTAGAGTTCCTGATCCCGACCATCTGCTTGATGCCGGCATCAGCCTGGGCGGTCGGCACCTCTGTTTATTGAGCGGGCGACAGTACAAACGTCAAACAGTCATACAGGAGCATTCAAACATCTCACTATAATATATTAAGTGCCATTTTGACGACTGTTATGTGTTGCTGTGCCGCTGCGTCCATGTTCACACAGCAGATAGGCGCATTGAAGATCGATGTGCAAAACACGGCTTACGCGTGCTGCAACAATAAGGCCCTTACGTACGTGTAGTAGAGCATGTCTACTATTCATATACACGCTAAAAGCTCGCAAGGATTCGGCGGGGCCTGCGCGTCAGAGGGTTCAATTCGCCCTTTCACTCGGCCACTGCCACATGCCGGATCACTGTGGCACAAAAAGACGTTCCTAGGACCAACTGCTGAGCATCTGCCATAGGCGAGGTCTTTTGGCAGAGCCATGCTGCTGTGAGAGAGACCTATACAGTGCCCACAATGTCATGTGGAAGGACTGCCCAAACTTGCTGCTGTGCATGCCCACAGTGCAAGGATGTTCTCCAGCTTTGACTGAGTGCCTCGGGCAGTGAGCCTTGGATACAGCATTCGGGATCATTCATGACCCCGTGCAGCCTGCATGGATCCTGTTCCTTGGCACCACAGGGCTTGCACTTGGCACTGCCCTCTATAGCATGTGCACCGCAGTATGTCGATTTGCTTTCCCTCAGCATGCCATGTGGCTGTTTGGTTCAATGCGTCGTTAGTGGTGTGCAAGCTGCAACATGCAATTTGGGGAATTCCACCTTGCTTCCTGGTAACTCTTCCGACGGGCTTGCAGGCACCCATGTTGTGTCACCCATACCCAAACGCACGTTGTACATGAAAGGAGGATAAGGAAAGACAGCAAGGAGCAGGGTTTGGGCCTCCCAAAATATGTGGAGCTGTCTGGAAGGCCGCTGCTGCTTCCAAAATGTGCCAACGCCCCGGGACGTGGACGCACTAGCCCGCGGGAGTAGCATACGTAAATTCAAGTTTCTCCCTCCACAGACATCTATTTGAGGTCTGGCAATGCTTGTTAGCTTTGTCTGAGTCTATTCTACAATGTAGTTGAAGCGGGCGTGCTCAGGGGGTGGGTTTTCGGCACGTCTTTTTGTACCGGAGTGATCTGGACTTTCTTTGACCATGCTGACTGGCCTCATGTGTGCAAGCCCTGGGTCCCAAAGCTTATTCAATAGTGTGAGACAGCTAGTAAGTGCACAGTCATGGCCTTTACTGCCAGGAGCTCTGCTATGGGGTGGCGGAGGAAGTGATTCTGTGTTTTTGGACAAGTACCTGCAAAATGGCTGTTTTCACCAACTTTCGGCAGAGCTGTCTTTCACCAGTTGGCTACTCCCAGCAGACCTCTCCTGCAATGACTGAACATGTGGGGCAGGAGGGAAGCATCCACTGCAACTTGTATCAAAAACTGCTGTGAATCCCTGCTGGAGGATGAGAACATGTGCTGTTTTTGCTGCTTGTCTGCCTACGATGTGATGCACAACGTGGCTGTGCACTCAGACCACAACACAACAACTCTTTCTACTGCTTGCTGTAACCATGCACATGTGCAGTTATGCATGAAGCACAAACTGATTGAACCTCTGTAGCTTGGAGCTGCCAAGGCTCTGAGAACAGCGCTGGGGTGTGGAATGCACATGCTCCCATCCATGCAGCTTCGTTCTAATGCAAGGGCACTCATCAGTATGCAAATGCTATCACCAACGTGCAAGCAGCAATAATTGTGTGCCCCTAAGCCCAATGTGAGTCCTTGGGGTATCCCTGTGCCTTTTTGAAATTTATAATTACCCACATTCAGCACCCCACAAGCACCCATCAACCTACCTGCTATATCCAGCAAGGCATGCAAGAGGACACAAAGCGGCCATGAGAAGAGCGTGTAAGACCTGTGGAAGCACTTGATTAGTGTCTATGCCGAGCTTTATCCATTATTTGAAGCCTAGAGTTCCTGATCCCGACCATCTGCTTGATGCCGGCATCAGCCTGGGCGGTCGGCACCTCTGTTTATTGAGCGGGCGACAGTACAAACGTCAAACAGTCATACAGGAGCATTCAAACATCTCACTATAATATATTAAGTGCCATTTTGACGACTGTTATGTGTTGCTGTGCCGCTGCGTCCATGTTCACACAGCAGATAGGCGCATTGAAGATCGATGTGCAAAACACGGCTTACGCGTGCTGCAACAATAAGGCCCTTACGTACGTGTAGTAGAGCATGTCTACTATTCATATACACGCTAAAAGCTCGCAAGGATTCGGCGGGGCCTGCGCGTCAGAGGGTTCAATTCGCCCTTTCACTCGGCCACTGCCACATGCCGGATCACTGTGGTACAAAAAGACGTTCCTAGGACCAACTGCTGAGCATCTGCCATAGGCGAGGTCTTTTGGCAGAGCCATGCTGCTGTGAGAGAGACCTATACAGTGCCCACAATGTCATGTGGAAGGACTGCCCAAACTTGCTGCTGTGCATGCCCACAGTGCAAGGATGTTCTCCAGCTTTGACTGAGTGCCTCGGGCAGTGAGCCTTGGATACAGCATTCGGGATCATTCATGACCCCGTGCAGCCTGCATGGATCCTGTTCCTTGGCACCACAGGGCTTGCACTTGGCACTGCCCTCTATAGCATGTGCACCGCAGTATGTCGATTTGCTTTCCCTCAGCATGCCATGTGGCTGTTTGGTTCAATGCGTCGTTAGTGGTGTGCAAGCTGCAACATGCAATTTGGGGAATTCCACCTTGCTTCCTGGTAACTCTTCCGACGGGCTTGCAGGCACCCATGTTGTGTCACCCATACCCAAACGCACGTTGTACATGAAAGGAGGATAAGGAAAGACAGCAAGGAGCAGGGTTTGGGCCTCCCAAAATATGTGGAGCTGTCTGGAAGGCCGCTGCTGCTTCCAAAATGTGCCAACGCCCCGGGACGTGGACGCACTAGCCCGCGGGAGTAGCATACGTAAATTCAAGTTTCTCCCTCCACAGACATCTATTTGAGGTCTGGCAATGCTTGTTAGCTTTGTCTGAGTCTATTCTACAATGTAGTTGAAGCGGGCGTGCTCAGGGGGTGGGTTTTCGGCACGTCTTTTTGTACCGGAGTGATCTGGACTTTCTTTGACCATGCTGACTGGCCTCATGTGTGCAAGCCCTGGGTCCCAAAGCTTATTCAATAGTGTGAGACAGCTAGTAAGTGCACAGTCATGGCCTTTACTGCCAGGAGCTCTGCTATGGGGTGGCGGAGGAAGTGATTCTGTGTTTTTGGACAAGTACCTGCAAAATGGCTGTTTTCACCAACTTTCGGCAGAGCTGTCTTTCACCAGTTGGCTACTCCCAGCAGACCTCTCCTGCAATGACTGAACATGTGGGGCAGGAGGGAAGCATCCACTGCAACTTGTATCAAAAACTGCTGTGAATCCCTGCTGGAGGATGAGAACATGTGCTGTTTTTGCTGCTTGTCTGCCTACGATGTGATGCACAACGTGGCTGTGCACTCAGACCACAACACAACAACTCTTTCTACTGCTTGATGTAACCATGCACATGTGCAGTTATGCATGAAGCACAAACTGATTGAACCTCTGTAGCTTGGAGCTGCCAAGGCTCTGAGAACAGCGCTGGGGTGTGGAATGCACATGCTCCCATCCATGCAGCTTCGTTCTAATGCAAGGGCACTCATCAGTATGCAAATGCTATCACCAACGTGCAAGCAGCAATAATTGTGTGCCCCTAAGCCCAATGTGAGTCCTTGGGGTATCCCTGTGCCTTTTTGAAATTTATAATTACCCACATTCAGCACCCCACAAGCACCCATCAACCTACCTGCTATATCCAGCAAGGCATGCAAGAGGACACAAAGCGGCCATGAGAAGAGCGTGTAAGACCTGTGGAAGCACTTGATTAGTGTCTATGCCGAGCTTTATCCATTATTTGAAGCCTAGAGTTCCTGATCCCGACCATCTGCTTGATGCCGGCATCAGCCTGGGCGGTCGGCACCTCTGTTTATTGAGCGGGCGACAGTACAAACGTCAAACAGTCATACAGGAGCATTCAAACATCTCACTATAATATATTAAGTGCCATTTTGACGACTGTTATGTGTTGCTGTGCCGCTGCGTCCATGTTCACACAGCAGATAGGCGCATTGAAGATCGATGTGCAAAACACGGCTTACGCGTGCTGCAACAATAAGGCCCTTACGTACGTGTAGTAGAGCATGTCTACTATTCATATACACGCTAAAAGCTCGCAAGGATTCGGCGGGGCCTGCGCGTCAGAGGGTTCAATTCGCCCTTTCACTCGGCCACTGCCACATGCCGGATCACTGTGGTACAAAAAGACGTTCCTAGGACCAACTGCTGAGCATCTGCCATAGGCGAGGTCTTTTGGCAGAGCCATGCTGCTGTGAGAGAGACCTATACAGTGCCCACAATGTCATGTGGAAGGACTGCCCAAACTTGCTGCTGTGCATGCCCACAGTGCAAGGATGTTCTCCAGCTTTGACTGAGTGCCTCGGGCAGTGAGCCTTGGATACAGCATTCGGGATCATTCATGACCCCGTGCAGCCTGCATGGATCCTGTTCCTTGGCACCACAGGGCTTGCACTTGGCACTGCCCTCTATAGCATGTGCACCGCAGTATGTCGATTTGCTTTCCCTCAGCATGCCATGTGGCTGTTTGGTTCAATGCGTCGTTAGTGGTGTGCAAGCTGCAACATGCAATTTGGGGAATTCCACCTTGCTTCCTGGTAACTCTTCCGACGGGCTTGCAGGCACCCATGTTGTGTCACCCATACCCAAACGCACGTTGTACATGAAAGGAGGATAAGGAAAGACAGCAAGGAGCAGGGTTTGGGCCTCCCAAAATATGTGGAGCTGTCTGGAAGGCCGCTGCTGCTTCCAAAATGTGCCAACGCCCCGGGACGTGGACGCACTAGCCCGCGGGAGTAGCATACGTAAATTCAAGTTTCTCCCTCCACAGACATCTATTTGAGGTCTGGCAATGCTTGTTAGCTTTGTCTGAGTCTATTCTACAATGTAGTTGAAGCGGGCGTGCTCAGGGGGTGGGTTTTCGGCACGTCTTTTTGTACCGGAGTGATCTGGACTTTCTTTGACCATGCTGACTGGCCTCATGTGTGCAAGCCCTGGGTCCCAAAGCTTATTCAATAGTGTGAGACAGCTAGTAAGTGCACAGTCATGGCCTTTACTGCCAGGAGCTCTGCTATGGGGTGGCGGAGGAAGTGATTCTGTGTTTTTGGACAAGTACCTGCAAAATGGCTGTTTTCACCAACTTTCGGCAGAGCTGTCTTTCACCAGTTGGCTACTCCCAGCAGACCTCTCCTGCAATGACTGAACATGTGGGGCAGGAGGGAAGCATCCACTGCAACTTGTATCAAAAACTGCTGTGAATCCCTGCTGGAGGATGAGAACATGTGCTGTTTTTGCTGCTTGTCTGCCTACGATGTGATGCACAACGTGGCTGTGCACTCAGACCACAACACAACAACTCTTTCTACTGCTTGCTGTAACCATGCACATGTGCAGTTATGCATGAAGCACAAACTGATTGAACCTCTGTAGCTTGGAGCTGCCAAGGCTCTGAGAACAGCGCTGGGGTGTGGAATGCACATGCTCCCATCCATGCAGCTTCGTTCTAATGCAAGGGCACTCATCAGTATGCAAATGCTATCACCAACGTGCAAGCAGCAATAATTGTGTGCCCCTAAGCCCAATGTGAGTCCTTGGGGTATCCCTGTGCCTTTTTGAAATTTATAATTACCCACATTCAGCACCCCACAAGCACCCATCAACCTACCTGCTATATCCAGCAAGGCATGCAAGAGGACACAAAGCGGCCATGAGAAGAGCGTGTAAGACCTGTGGAAGCACTTGATTAGTGTCTATGCCGAGCTTTATCCATTATTTGAAGCCTAGAGTTCCTGATCCCGACCATCTGCTTGATGCCGGCATCAGCCTGGGCGGTCGGCACCTCTGTTTATTGAGCGGGCGACAGTACAAACGTCAAACAGTCATACAGGAGCATTCAAACATCTCACTATAATATATTAAGTGCCATTTTGACGACTGTTATGTGTTGCTGTGCCGCTGCGTCCATGTTCACACAACAGATAGGCGCATTGAAGATCGATGTGCAAAACACGGCTTACGCGTGCTGCAACAATAAGGCCCTTACGTACGTGTAGTAGAGCATGTCTACTATTCATATACACGCTAAAAGCTCGCAAGGATTCGGCGGGGCCTGCGCGTCAGAGGGTTCAATTCGGCCTTTCACTCGGCCACTGCCACATGCCGGATCACTGTGGTACAAAAAGACGTTCCTAGGACCAACTGCTGAGCATCTGCCATAGGCGAGGTCTTTTGGCAGAGCCATGCTGCTGTGAGAGAGACCTATACAGTGCCCACAATGTCATGTGGAAGGACTGCCCAAACTTGCTGCTGTGCATGCCCACAGTGCAAGGATGTTCTCCAGCTTTGACTGAGTGCCTCGGGCAGTGAGCCTTGGATACAGCATTCGGGATCATTCATGACCCCGTGCAGCCTGCATGGATCCTGTTCCTTGGCACCACAGGGCTTGCACTTGGCACTGCCCTCTATAGCATGTGCACCGCAGTATGTCGATTTGCTTTCCCTCAGCATGCCATGTGGCTGTTTGGTTCAATGCGTCGTTAGTGGTGTGCAAGCTGCAACATGCAATTTGGGGAATTCCACCTTGCTTCCTGGTAACTCTTCCGACGGGCTTGCAGGCACCCATGTTGTGTCACCCATACCCAAACGCACGTTGTACATGAAAGGAGGATAAGGAAAGACAGCAAGGAGCAGGGTTTGGGCCTCCCAAAATATGTGGAGCTGTCTGGAAGGCCGCTGCTGCTTCCAAAATGTGCCAACGCCCCGGGACGTGGACGCACTAGCCCGCGGGAGTAGCATACGTAAATTCAAGTTTCTCCCTCCACAGACATCTATTTGAGGTCTGGCAATGCTTGTTAGCTTTGTCTGAGTCTATTCTACAATGTAGTTGAAGCGGGCGTGCTCAGGGGGTGGGTTTTCGGCACGTCTTTTTGTACCGGAGTGATCTGGACTTTCTTTGACCATGCTGACTGGCCTCATGTGTGCAAGCCCTGGGTCCCAAAGCTTATTCAATAGTGTGAGACAGCTAGTAAGTGCACAGTCATGGCCTTTACTGCCAGGAGCTCTGCTATGGGGTGGCGGAGGAAGTGATTCTGTGTTTTTGGACAAGTACCTGCAAAATGGCTGTTTTCACCAACTTTCGGCAGAGCTGTCTTTCACCAGTTGGCTACTCCCAGCAGACCTCTCCTGCAATGACTGAACATGTGGGGCAGGAGGGAAGCATCCACTGCAACTTGTATCAAAAACTGCTGTGAATCCCTGCTGGAGGATGAGAACATGTGCTGTTTTTGCTGCTTGTCTGCCTACGATGTGATGCACAACGTGGCTGTGCACTCAGACCACAACACAACAACTCTTTCTACTGCTTGCTGTAACCATGCACATGTGCAGTTATGCATGAAGCACAAACTGATTGAACCTCTGTAGCTTGGAGCTGCCAAGGCTCTGAGAACAGCGCTGGGGTGTGGAATGCACATGCTCCCATCCATGCAGCTTCGTTCTAATGCAAGGGCACTCATCAGTATGCAAATGCTATCACCAACGTGCAAGCAGCAATAATTGTGTGCCCCTAAGCCCAATGTGAGTCCTTGGGGTATCCCTGTGCCTTTTTGAAATTTATAATTACCCACATTCAGCACCCCACAAGCACCCATCAACCTACCTGCTATATCCAGCAAGGCATGCAAGAGGACACAAAGCGGCCATGAGAAGAGCGTGTAAGACCTGTGGAAGCACTTGATTAGTGTCTATGCCGAGCTTTATCCATTATTTGAAGCCTAGAGTTCCTGATCCCGACCATCTGCTTGATGCCGGCATCAGCCTGGGCGGTCGGCACCTCTGTTTATTGAGCGGGCGACAGTACAAACGTCAAACAGTCATACAGGAGCATTCAAACATCTCACTATAATATATTAAGTGCCATTTTGACGACTGTTATGTGTTGCTGTGCCGCTGCGTCCATGTTCACACAGCAGATAGGCGCATTGAAGATCGATGTGCAAAACACGGCTTACGCGTGCTGCAACAATAAGGCCCTTACGTACGTGTAGTAGAGCATGTCTACTATTCATATACACGCTAAAAGCTCGCAAGGATTCGGCGGGGCCTGCGCGTCAGAGGGTTCAATTCGCCCTTTCACTCGGCCACTGCCACATGCCGGATCACTGTGGTACAAAAAGACGTTCCTAGGACCAACTGCTGAGCATCTGCCATAGGCGAGGTCTTTTGGCAGAGCCATGCTGCTGTGAGAGAGACCTATACAGTGCCCACAATGTCATGTGGAAGGACTGCCCAAACTTGCTGCTGTGCATGCCCACAGTGCAAGGATGTTCTCCAGCTTTGACTGAGTGCCTCGGGCAGTGAGCCTTGGATACAGCATTCGGGATCATTCATGACCCCGTGCAGCCTGCATGGATCCTGTTCCTTGGCACCACAGGGCTTGCACTTGGCACTGCCCTCTATAGCATGTGCACCGCAGTATGTCGATTTGCTTTCCCTCAGCATGCCATGTGGCTGTTTGGTTCAATGCGTCGTTAGTGGTGTGCAAGCTGCAACATGCAATTTGGGGAATTCCACCTTGCTTCCTGGTAACTCTTCCGACGGGCTTGCAGGCACCCATGTTGTGTCACCCATACCCAAACGCACGTTGTACATGAAAGGAGGATAAGGAAAGACAGCAAGGAGCAGGGTTTGGGCCTCCCAAAATATGTGGAGCTGTCTGGAAGGCCGCTGCTGCTTCCAAAATGTGCCAACGCCCCGGGACGTGGACGCACTAGCCCGCGGGAGTAGCATACGTAAATTCAAGTTTCTCCCTCCACAGACATCTATTTGAGGTCTGGCAATGCTTGTTAGCTTTGTCTGAGTCTATTCTACAATGTAGTTGAAGCGGGCGTGCTCAGGGGGTGGGTTTTCGGCACGTCTTTTTGTACCGGAGTGATCTGGACTTTCTTTGACCATGCTGACTGGCCTCATGTGTGCAAGCCCTGGGTCCCAAAGCTTATTCAATAGTGTGAGACAGCTAGTAAGTGCACAGTCATGGCCTTTACTGCCAGGAGCTCTGCTATGGGGTGGCGGAGGAAGTGATTCTGTGTTTTTGGACAAGTACCTGCAAAATGGCTGTTTTCACCAACTTTCGGCAGAGCTGTCTTTCACCAGTTGGCTACTCCCAGCAGACCTCTCCTGCAATGACTGAACATGTGGGGCAGGAGGGAAGCATCCACTGCAACTTGTATCAAAAACTGCTGTGAATCCCTGCTGGAGGATGAGAACATGTGCTGTTTTTGCTGCTTGTCTGCCTACGATGTGATGCACAACGTGGCTGTGCACTCAGACCACAACACAACAACTCTTTCTACTGCTTGCTGTAACCATGCACATGTGCAGTTATGCATGAAGCACAAACTGATTGAACCTCTGTAGCTTGGAGCTGCCAAGGCTCTGAGAACAGCGCTGGGGTGTGGAATGCACATGCTCCCATCCATGCAGCTTCGTTCTAATGCAAGGGCACTCATCAGTATGCAAATGCTATCACCAACGTGCAAGCAGCAATAATTGTGTGCCCCTAAGCCCAATGTGAGTCCTTGGGGTATCCCTGTGCCTTTTTGAAATTTATAATTACCCACATTCAGCACCCCACAAGCACCCATCAACCTACCTGCTATATCCAGCAAGGCATGCAAGAGGACACAAAGCGGCCATGAGAAGAGCGTGTAAGACCTGTGGAAGCACTTGATTAGTGTCTATGCCGAGCTTTATCCATTATTTGAAGCCTAGAGTTCCTGATCCCGACCATCTGCTTGATGCCGGCATCAGCCTGGGCGGTCGGCACCTCTGTTTATTGAGCGGGCGACAGTACAAACGTCAAACAGTCATACAGGAGCATTCAAACATCTCACTATAATATATTAAGTGCCATTTTGACGACTGTTATGTGTTGCTGTGCCGCTGCGTCCATGTTCACACAGCAGATAGGCGCATTGAAGATCGATGTGCAAAACACGGCTTACGCGTGCTGCAACAATAAGGCCCTTACGTACGTGTAGTAGAGCATGTCTACTATTCATATACACGCTAAAAGCTCGCAAGGATTCGGCGGGGCCTGCGCGTCAGAGGGTTCAATTCGCCCTTTCACTCGGCCACTGCCACATGCCGGATCACTGTGGTACAAAAAGACGTTCCTAGGACCAACTGCTGAGCATCTGCCATAGGCGAGGTCTTTTGGCAGAGCCATGCTGCTGTGAGAGAGACCTATACAGTGCCCACAATGTCATGTGGAAGGACTGCCCAAACTTGCTGCTGTGCATGCCCACAGTGCAAGGATGTTCTCCAGCTTTGACTGAGTGCCTCGGGCAGTGAGCCTTGGATACAGCATTCGGGATCATTCATGACCCCGTGCAGCCTGCATGGATCCTGTTCCTTGGCACCACAGGGCTTGCACTTGGCACTGCCCTCTATAGCATGTGCACCGCAGTATGTCGATTTGCTTTCCCTCAGCATGCCATGTGGCTGTTTGGTTCAATGCGTCGTTAGTGGTGTGCAAGCTGCAACATGCAATTTGGGGAATTCCACCTTGCTTCCTGGTAACTCTTCCGACGGGCTTGCAGGCACCCATGTTGTGTCACCCATACCCAAACGCACGTTGTACATGAAAGGAGGATAAGGAAAGACAGCAAGGAGCAGGGTTTGGGCCTCCCAAAATATGTGGAGCTGTCTGGAAGGCCGCTGCTGCTTCCAAAATGTGCCAACGCCCCGGGACGTGGACGCACTAGCCCGCGGGAGTAGCATACGTAAATTCAAGTTTCTCCCTCCACAGACATCTATTTGAGGTCTGGCAATGCTTGTTAGCTTTGTCTGAGTCTATTCTACAATGTAGTTGAAGCGGGCGTGCTCAGGGGGTGGGTTTTCGGCACGTCTTTTTGTACCGGAGTGATCTGGACTTTCTTTGACCATGCTGACTGGCCTCATGTGTGCAAGCCCTGGGTCCCAAAGCTTATTCAATAGTGTGAGACAGCTAGTAAGTGCACAGTCATGGCCTTTACTGCCAGGAGCTCTGCTATGGGGTGGCGGAGGAAGTGATTCTGTGTTTTTGGACAAGTACCTGCAAAATGGCTGTTTTCACCAACTTTCGGCAGAGCTGTCTTTCACCAGTTGGCTACTCCCAGCAGACCTCTCCTGCAATGACTGAACATGTGGGGCAGGAGGGAAGCATCCACTGCAACTTGTATCAAAAACTGCTGTGAATCCCTGCTGGAGGATGAGAACATGTGCTGTTTTTGCTGCTTGTCTGCCTACGATGTGATGCACAACGTGGCTGTGCACTCAGACCACAACACAACAACTCTTTCTACTGCTTGCTGTAACCATGCACATGTGCAGTTATGCATGAAGCACAAACTGATTGAACCTCTGTAGCTTGGAGCTGCCAAGGCTCTGAGAACAGCGCTGGGGTGTGGAATGCACATGCTCCCATCCATGCAGCTTCGTTCTAATGCAAGGGCACTCATCAGTATGCAAATGCTATCACCAACGTGCAAGCAGCAATAATTGTGTGCCCCTAAGCCCAATGTGAGTCCTTGGGGTATCCCTGTGCCTTTTTGAAATTTATAATTACCCACATTCAGCACCCCACAAGCACCCATCAACCTACCTGCTATATCCAGCAAGGCATGCAAGAGGACACAAAGCGGCCATGAGAAGAGCGTGTAAGACCTGTGGAAGCACTTGATTAGTGTCTATGCCGAGCTTTATCCATTATTTGAAGCCTAGAGTTCCTGATCCCGACCATCTGCTTGATGCCGGCATCAGCCTGGGCGGTCGGCACCTCTGTTTATTGAGCGGGCGACAGTACAAACGTCAAACAGTCATACAGGAGCATTCAAACATCTCACTATAATATATTAAGTGCCATTTTGACGACTGTTATGTGTTGCTGTGCCGCTGCGTCCATGTTCACACAGCAGATAGGCGCATTGAAGATCGATGTGCAAAACACGGCTTACGCGTGCTGCAACAATAAGGCCCTTACGTACGTGTAGTAGAGCATGTCTACTATTCATATACACGCTAAAAGCTCGCAAGGATTCGGCGGGGCCTGCGCGTCAGAGGGTTCAATTCGCCCTTTCACTCGGCCACTGCCACATGCCGGATCACTGTGGTACAAAAAGACGTTCCTAGGACCAACTGCTGAGCATCTGCCAAAGGCGAGGTCTTTTGGCAGAGCCATGCTGCTGTGAGAGAGACCTATACAGTGCCCACAATGTCATGTGGAAGGACTGCCCAAACTTGCTGCTGTGCATGCCCACAGTGCAAGGATGTTCTCCAGCTTTGACTGAGTGCCTCGGGCAGTGAGCCTTGGATACAGCATTCGGGATCATTCATGACCCCGTGCAGCCTGCATGGATCCTGTTCCTTGGCACCACAGGGCTTGCACTTGGCACTGCCCTCTATAGCATGTGCACCGCAGTATGTCGATTTGCTTTCCCTCAGCATGCCATGTGGCTGTTTGGTTCAATGCGTCGTTAGTGGTGTGCAAGCTGCAACATGCAATTTGGGGAATTCCACCTTGCTTCCTGGTAACTCTTCCGACGGGCTTGCAGGCACCCATGTTGTGTCACCCATACCCAAACGCACGTTGTACATGAAAGGAGGATAAGGAAAGACAGCAAGGAGCAGGGTTTGGGCCTCCCAAAATATGTGGAGCTGTCTGGAAGGCCGCTGCTGCTTCCAAAATGTGCCAACGCCCCGGGACGTGGACGCACTAGCCCGCGGGAGTAGCATACGTAAATTCAAGTTTCTCCCTCCACAGACATCTATTTGAGGTCTGGCAATGCTTGTTAGCTTTGTCTGAGTCTATTCTACAATGTAGTTGAAGCGGGCGTGCTCAGGGGGTGGGTTTTCGGCACGTCTTTTTGTACCGGAGTGATCTGGACTTTCTTTGACCATGCTGACTGGCCTCATGTGTGCAAGCCCTGGGTCCCAAAGCTTATTCAATAGTGTGAGACAGCTAGTAAGTGCACAGTCATGGCCTTTACTGCCAGGAGCTCTGCTATGGGGTGGCGGAGGAAGTGATTCTGTGTTTTTGGACAAGTACCTGCAAAATGGCTGTTTTCACCAACTTTCGGCAGAGCTGTCTTTCACCAGTTGGCTACTCCCAGCAGACCTCTCCTGCAATGACTGAACATGTGGGGCAGGAGGGAAGCATCCACTGCAACTTGTATCAAAAACTGCTGTGAATCCCTGCTGGAGGATGAGAACATGTGCTGTTTTTGCTGCTTGTCTGCCTACGATGTGATGCACAACGTGGCTGTGCACTCAGACCACAACACAACAACTCTTTCTACTGCTTGCTGTAACCATGCACATGTGCAGTTATGCATGAAGCACAAACTGATTGAACCTCTGTAGCTTGGAGCTGCCAAGGCTCTGAGAACAGCGCTGGGGTGTGGAATGCACATGCTCCCATCCATGCAGCTTCGTTCTAATGCAAGGGCACTCATCAGTATGCAAATGCTATCACCAACGTGCAAGCAGCAATAATTGTGTGCCCCTAAGCCCAATGTGAGTCCTTGGGGTATCCCTGTGCCTTTTTGAAATTTATAATTACCCACATTCAGCACCCCACAAGCACCCATCAACCTACCTGCTATATCCAGCAAGGCATGCAAGAGGACACAAAGCGGCCATGAGAAGAGCGTGTAAGACCTGTGGAAGCACTTGATTAGTGTCTATGCCGAGCTTTATCCATTATTTGAAGCCTAGAGTTCCTGATCCCGACCATCTGCTTGATGCCGGCATCAGCCTGGGCGGTCGGCACCTCTGTTTATTGAGCGGGCGACAGTACAAACGTCAAACAGTCATACAGGAGCATTCAAACATCTCACTATAATATATTAAGTGCCATTTTGACGACTGTTATGTGTTGCTGTGCCGCTGCGTCCATGTTCACACAGCAGATAGGCGCATTGAAGATCGATGTGCAAAACACGGCTTACGCGTGCTGCAACAATAAGGCCCTTACGTACGTGTAGTAGAGCATGTCTACTATTCATATACACGCTAAAAGCTCGCAAGGATTCGGCGGGGCCTGCGCGTCAGAGGGTTCAATTCGCCCTTTCACTCGGCCACTGCCACATGCCGGATCACTGTGGTACAAAAAGACGTTCCTAGGACCAACTGCTGAGCATCTGCCATAGGCGAGGTCTTTTGGCAGAGCCATGCTGCTGTGAGAGAGACCTATACAGTGCCCACAATGTCATGTGGAAGGACTGCCCAAACTTGCTGCTGTGCATGCCCACAGTGCAAGGATGTTCTCCAGCTTTGACTGAGTGCCTCGGGCAGTGAGCCTTGGATACAGCATTCGGGATCATTCATGACCCCGTGCAGCCTGCATGGATCCTGTTCCTTGGCACCACAGGGCTTGCACTTGGCACTGCCCTCTATAGCATGTGCACCGCAGTATGTCGATTTGCTTTCCCTCAGCATGCCATGTGGCTGTTTGGTTCAATGCGTCGTTAGTGGTGTGCAAGCTGCAACATGCAATTTGGGGAATTCCACCTTGCTTCCTGGTAACTCTTCCGACGGGCTTGCAGGCACCCATGTTGTGTCACCCATACCCAAACGCACGTTGTACATGAAAGGAGGATAAGGAAAGACAGCAAGGAGCAGGGTTTGGGCCTCCCAAAATATGTGGAGCTGTCTGGAAGGCCGCTGCTGCTTCCAAAATGTGCCAACGCCCCGGGACGTGGACGCACTAGCCCGCGGGAGTAGCATACGTAAATTCAAGTTTCTCCCTCCACAGACATCTATTTGAGGTCTGGCAATGCTTGTTAGCTTTGTCTGAGTCTATTCTACAATGTAGTTGAAGCGGGCGTGCTCAGGGGGTGGGTTTTCGGCACGTCTTTTTGTACCGGAGTGATCTGGACTTTCTTTGACCATGCTGACTGGCCTCATGTGTGCAAGCCCTGGGTCCCAAAGCTTATTCAATAGTGTGAGACAGCTAGTAAGTGCACAGTCATGGCCTTTACTGCCAGGAGCTCTGCTATGGGGTGGCGGAGGAAGTGATTCTGTGTTTTTGGACAAGTACCTGCAAAATGGCTGTTTTCACCAACTTTCGGCAGAGCTGTCTTTCACCAGTTGGCTACTCCCAGCAGACCTCTCCTGCAATGACTGAACATGTGGGGCAGGAGGGAAGCATCCACTGCAACTTGTATCAAAAACTGCTGTGAATCCCTGCTGGAGGATGAGAACATGTGCTGTTTTTGCTGCTTGTCTGCCTACGATGTGATGCACAACGTGGCTGTGCACTCAGACCACAACACAACAACTCTTTCTACTGCTTGCTGTAACCATGCACATGTGCAGTTATGCATGAAGCACAAACTGATTGAACCTCTGTAGCTTGGAGCTGCCAAGGCTCTGAGAACAGCGCTGGGGTGTGGAATGCACATGCTCCCATCCATGCAGCTTCGTTCTAATGCAAGGGCACTCATCAGTATGCAAATGCTATCACCAACGTGCAAGCAGCAATAATTGTGTGCCCCTAAGCCCAATGTGAGTCCTTGGGGTATCCCTGTGCCTTTTTGAAATTTATAATTACCCACATTCAGCACCCCACAAGCACCCATCAACCTACCTGCTATATCCAGCAAGGCATGCAAGAGGACACAAAGCGGCCATGAGAAGAGCGTGTAAGACCTGTGGAAGCACTTGATTAGTGTCTATGCCGAGCTTTATCCATTATTTGAAGCCTAGAGTTCCTGATCCCGACCATCTGCTTGATGCCGGCATCAGCCTGGGCGGTCGGCACCTCTGTTTATTGAGCGGGCGACAGTACAAACGTCAAACAGTCATACAGGAGCATTCAAACATCTCACTATAATATATTAAGTGCCATTTTGACGACTGTTATGTGTTGCTGTGCCGCTGCGTCCATGTTCACACAGCAGATAGGCGCATTGAAGATCGATGTGCAAAACACGGCTTACGCGTGCTGCAACAATAAGGCCCTTACGTACGTGTAGTAGAGCATGTCTACTATTCATATACACGCTAAAAGCTCGCAAGGATTCGGCGGGGCCTGCGCGTCAGAGGGTTCAATTCGCCCTTTCACTCGGCCACTGCCACATGCCGGATCACTGTGGTACAAAAAGACGTTCCTAGGACCAACTGCTGAGCATCTGCCATAGGCGAGGTCTTTTGGCAGAGCCATGCTGCTGTGAGAGAGACCTATACAGTGCCCACAATGTCATGTGGAAGGACTGCCCAAACTTGCTGCTGTGCATGCCCACAGTGCAAGGATGTTCTCCAGCTTTGACTGAGTGCCTCGGGCAGTGAGCCTTGGATACAGCATTCGGGATCATTCATGACCCCGTGCAGCCTGCATGGATCCTGTTCCTTGGCACCACAGGGCTTGCACTTGGCACTGCCCTCTATAGCATGTGCACCGCAGTATGTCGATTTGCTTTCCCTCAGCATGCCATGTGGCTGTTTGGTTCAATGCGTCGTTAGTGGTGTGCAAGCTGCAACATGCAATTTGGGGAATTCCACCTTGCTTCCTGGTAACTCTTCCGACGGGCTTGCAGGCACCCATGTTGTGTCACCCATACCCAAACGCACGTTGTACATGAAAGGAGGATAAGGAAAGACAGCAAGGAGCAGGGTTTGGGCCTCCCAAAATATGTGGAGCTGTCTGGAAGGCCGCTGCTGCTTCCAAAATGTGCCAACGCCCCGGGACGTGGACGCACTAGCCCGCGGGAGTAGCATACGTAAATTCAAGTTTCTCCCTCCACAGACATCTATTTGAGGTCTGGCAATGCTTGTTAGCTTTGTCTGAGTCTATTCTACAATGTAGTTGAAGCGGGCGTGCTCAGGGGGTGGGTTTTCGGCACGTCTTTTTGTACCGGAGTGATCTGGACTTTCTTTGACCATGCTGACTGGCCTCATGTGTGCAAGCCCTGGGTCCCAAAGCTTATTCAATAGTGTGAGACAGCTAGTAAGTGCACAGTCATGGCCTTTACTGCCAGGAGCTCTGCTATGGGGTGGCGGAGGAAGTGATTCTGTGTTTTTGGACAAGTACCTGCAAAATGGCTGTTTTCACCAACTTTCGGCAGAGCTGTCTTTCACCAGTTGGCTACTCCCAGCAGACCTCTCCTGCAATGACTGAACATGTGGGGCAGGAGGGAAGCATCCACTGCAACTTGTATCAAAAACTGCTGTGAATCCCTGCTGGAGGATGAGAACATGTGCTGTTTTTGCTGCTTGTCTGCCTACGATGTGATGCACAACGTGGCTGTGCACTCAGACCACAACACAACAACTCTTTCTACTGCTTGCTGTAACCATGCACATGTGCAGTTATGCATGAAGCACAAACTGATTGAACCTCTGTAGCTTGGAGCTGCCAAGGCTCTGAGAACAGCGCTGGGGTGTGGAATGCACATGCTCCCATCCATGCAGCTTCGTTCTAATGCAAGGGCACTCATCAGTATGCAAATGCTATCACCAACGTGCAAGCAGCAATAATTGTGTGCCCCTAAGCCCAATGTGAGTCCTTGGGGTATCCCTGTGCCTTTTTGAAATTTATAATTACCCACATTCAGCACCCCACAAGCACCCATCAACCTACCTGCTATATCCAGCAAGGCATGCAAGAGGACACAAAGCGGCCATGAGAAGAGCGTGTAAGACCTGTGGAAGCACTTGATTAGTGTCTATGCCGAGCTTTATCCATTATTTGAAGCCTAGAGTTCCTGATCCCGACCATCTGCTTGATGCCGGCATCAGCCTGGGCGGTCGGCACCTCTGTTTATTGAGCGGGCGACAGTACAAACGTCAAACAGTCATACAGGAGCATTCAAACATCTCACTATAATATATTAAGTGCCATTTTGACGACTGTTATGTGTTGCTGTGCCGCTGCGTCCATGTTCACACAGCAGATAGGCGCATTGAAGATCGATGTGCAAAACACGGCTTACGCGTGCTGCAACAATAAGGCCCTTACGTACGTGTAGTAGAGCATGTCTACTATTCATATACACGCTAAAAGCTCGCAAGGATTCGGCGGGGCCTGCGCGTCAGAGGGTTCAATTCGCCCTTTCACTCGGCCACTGCCACATGCCGGATCACTGTGGTACAAAAAGACGTTCCTAGGACCAACTGCTGAGCATCTGCCATAGGCGAGGTCTTTTGGCAGAGCCATGCTGCTGTGAGAGAGACCTATACAGTGCCCACAATGTCATGTGGAAGGACTGCCCAAACTTGCTGTTGTGCATGCCCACAGTGCAAGGATGTTCTCCAGCTTTGACTGAGTGCCTCGGGCAGTGAGCCTTGGATACAGCATTCGGGATCATTCATGACCCCGTGCAGCCTGCATGGATCCTGTTCCTTGGCACCACAGGGCTTGCACTTGGCACTGCCCTCTATAGCATGTGCACCGCAGTATGTCGATTTGCTTTCCCTCAGCATGCCATGTGGCTGTTTGGTTCAATGCGTCGTTAGTGGTGTGCAAGCTGCAACATGCAATTTGGGGAATTCCACCTTGCTTCCTGGTAACTCTTCCGACGGGCTTGCAGGCACCCATGTTGTGTCACCCATACCCAAACGCACGTTGTACATGAAAGGAGGATAAGGAAAGACAGCAAGGAGCAGGGTTTGGGCCTCCCAAAATATGTGGAGCTGTCTGGAAGGCCGCTGCTGCTTCCAAAATGTGCCAACGCCCCGGGACGTGGACGCACTAGCCCGCGGGAGTAGCATACGTAAATTCAAGTTTCTCCCTCCACAGACATCTATTTGAGGTCTGGCAATGCTTGTTAGCTTTGTCTGAGTCTATTCTACAATGTAGTTGAAGCGGGCGTGCTCAGGGGGTGGGTTTTCGGCACGTCTTTTTGTACCGGAGTGATCTGGACTTTCTTTGACCATGCTGACTGGCCTCATGTGTGCAAGCCCTGGGTCCCAAAGCTTATTCAATAGTGTGAGACAGCTAGTAAGTGCACAGTCATGGCCTTTACTGCCAGGAGCTCTGCTATGGGGTGGCGGAGGAAGTGATTCTGTGTTTTTGGACAAGTACCTGCAAAATGGCTGTTTTCACCAACTTTCGGCAGAGCTGTCTTTCACCAGTTGGCTACTCCCAGCAGACCTCTCCTGCAATGACTGAACATGTGGGGCAGGAGGGAAGCATCCACTGCAACTTGTATCAAAAACTGCTGTGAATCCCTGCTGGAGGATGAGAACATGTGCTGTTTTTGCTGCTTGTCTGCCTACGATGTGATGCACAACGTGGCTGTGCACTCAGACCACAACACAACAACTCTTTCTACTGCTTGCTGTAACCATGCACATGTGCAGTTATGCATGAAGCACAAACTGATTGAACCTCTGTAGCTTGGAGCTGCCAAGGCTCTGAGAACAGCGCTGGGGTGTGGAATGCACATGCTCCCATCCATGCAGCTTCGTTCTAATGCAAGGGCACTCATCAGTATGCAAATGCTATCACCAACGTGCAAGCAGCAATAATTGTGTGCCCCTAAGCCCAATGTGAGTCCTTGGGGTATCCCTGTGCCTTTTTGAAATTTATAATTACCCACATTCAGCACCCCACAAGCACCCATCAACCTACCTGCTATATCCAGCAAGGCATGCAAGAGGACACAAAGCGGCCATGAGAAGAGCGTGTAAGACCTGTGGAAGCACTTGATTAGTGTCTATGCCGAGCTTTATCCATTATTTGAAGCCTAGAGTTCCTGATCCCGACCATCTGCTTGATGCCGGCATCAGCCTGGGCGGTCGGCACCTCTGTTTATTGAGCGGGCGACAGTACAAACGTCAAACAGTCATACAGGAGCATTCAAACATCTCACTATAATATATTAAGTGCCATTTTGACGACTGTTATGTGTTGCTGTGCCGCTGCGTCCATGTTCACACAGCAGATAGGCGCATTGAAGATCGATGTGCAAAACACGGCTTACGCGTGCTGCAACAATAAGGCCCTTACGTACGTGTAGTAGAGCATGTCTACTATTCATATACACGCTAAAAGCTCGCAAGGATTCGGCGGGGCCTGCGCGTCAGAGGGTTCAATTCGCCCTTTCACTCGGCCACTGCCACATGCCGGATCACTGTGGTACAAAAAGACGTTCCTAGGACCAACTGCTGAGCATCTGCCATAGGCGAGGTCTTTTGGCAGAGCCATGCTGCTGTGAGAGAGACCTATACAGTGCCCACAATGTCATGTGGAAGGACTGCCCAAACTTGCTGCTGTGCATGCCCACAGTGCAAGGATGTTCTCCAGCTTTGACTGAGTGCCTCGGGCAGTGAGCCTTGGATACAGCATTCGGGATCATTCATGACCCCGTGCAGCCTGCATGGATCCTGTTCCTTGGCACCACAGGGCTTGCACTTGGCACTGCCCTCTATAGCATGTGCACCGCAGTATGTCGATTTGCTTTCCCTCAGCATGCCATGTGGCTGTTTGGTTCAATGCGTCGTTAGTGGTGTGCAAGCTGCAACATGCAATTTGGGGAATTCCACCTTGCTTCCTGGTAACTCTTCCGACGGGCTTGCAGGCACCCATGTTGTGTCACCCATACCCAAACGCACGTTGTACATGAAAGGAGGATAAGGAAAGACAGCAAGGAGCAGGGTTTGGGCCTCCCAAAATATGTGGAGCTGTCTGGAAGGCCGCTGCTGCTTCCAAAATGTGCCAACGCCCCGGGACGTGGACGCACTAGCCCGCGGGAGTAGCATACGTAAATTCAAGTTTCTCCCTCCACAGACATCTATTTGAGGTCTGGCAATGCTTGTTAGCTTTGTCTGAGTCTATTCTACAATGTAGTTGAAGCGGGCGTGCTCAGGGGGTGGGTTTTCGGCACGTCTTTTTGTACCGGAGTGATCTGGACTTTCTTTGACCATGCTGACTGGCCTCATGTGTGCAAGCCCTGGGTCCCAAAGCTTATTCAATAGTGTGAGACAGCTAGTAAGTGCACAGTCATGGCCTTTACTGCCAGGAGCTCTGCTATGGGGTGGCGGAGGAAGTGATTCTGTGTTTTTGGACAAGTACCTGCAAAATGGCTGTTTTCACCAACTTTCGGCAGAGCTGTCTTTCACCAGTTGGCTACTCCCAGCAGACCTCTCCTGCAATGACTGAACATGTGGGGCAGGAGGGAAGCATCCACTGCAACTTGTATCAAAAACTGCTGTGAATCCCTGCTGGAGGATGAGAACATGTGCTGTTTTTGCTGCTTGTCTGCCTACGATGTGATGCACAACGTGGCTGTGCACTCAGACCACAACACAACAACTCTTTCTACTGCTTGCTGTAACCATGCACATGTGCAGTTATGCATGAAGCACAAACTGATTGAACCTCTGTAGCTTGGAGCTGCCAAGGCTCTGAGAACAGCGCTGGGGTGTGGAATGCACATGCTCCCATCCATGCAGCTTCGTTCTAATGCAAGGGCACTCATCAGTATGCAAATGCTATCACCAACGTGCAAGCAGCAATAATTGTGTGCCCCTAAGCCCAATGTGAGTCCTTGGGGTATCCCTGTGCCTTTTTGAAATTTATAATTACCCACATTCAGCACCCCACAAGCACCCATCAACCTACCTGCTATATCCAGCAAGGCATGCAAGAGGACACAAAGCGGCCATGAGAAGAGCGTGTAAGACCTGTGGAAGCACTTGATTAGTGTCTATGCCGAGCTTTATCCATTATTTGAAGCCTAGAGTTCCTGATCCCGACCATCTGCTTGATGCCGGCATCAGCCTGGGCGGTCGGCACCTCTGTTTATTGAGCGGGCGACAGTACAAACGTCAAACAGTCATACAGGAGCATTCAAACATCTCACTATAATATATTAAGTGCCATTTTGACGACTGTTATGTGTTGCTGTGCCGCTGCGTCCATGTTCACACAGCAGATAGGCGCATTGAAGATCGATGTGCAAAACACGGCTTACGCGTGCTGCAACAATAAGGCCCTTACGTACGTGTAGTAGAGCATGTCTACTATTCATATACACGCTAAAAGCTCGCAAGGATTCGGCGGGGCCTGCGCGTCAGAGGGTTCAATTCGCCCTTTCACTCGGCCACTGCCACATGCCGGATCACTGTGGTACAAAAAGACGTTCCTAGGACCAACTGCTGAGCATCTGCCATAGGCGAGGTCTTTTGGCAGAGCCATGCTGCTGTGAGAGAGACCTATACAGTGCCCACAATGTCATGT
>OY744511.1:2305997-2364703 GCA_963556185.1 Pseudopediastrum boryanum | reverse complement strand
ACTCATCAGTATGCAAATGCTATCACCAACGTGCAAGCAGCAATAATTGTGTGCCCCTAAGCCCAATGTGAGTCCTTGGGGTATCCCTGTGCCTTTTTGAAATTTATAATTACCCACATTCAGCACCCCACAAGCACCCATCAACCTACCTGCTATATCCAGCAAGGCATGCAAGAGGACACAAAGCGGCCATGAGAAGAGCGTGTAAGACCTGTGGAAGCACTTGATTAGTGTCTATGCCGAGCTTTATCCATTATTTGAAGCCTAGAGTTCCTGATCCCGACCATCTGCTTGATGCCGGCATCAGCCTGGGCGGTCGGCACCTCTGTTTATTGAGCGGGCGACAGTACAAACGTCAAACAGTCATACAGGAGCATTCAAACATCTCACTATAATATATTAAGTGCCATTTTGACGACTGTTATGTGTTGCTGTGCCGCTGCGTCCATGTTCACACAGCAGATAGGCGCATTGAAGATCGATGTGCAAAACACGGCTTACGCGTGCTGCAACAATAAGGCCCTTACGTACGTGTAGTAGAGCATGTCTACTATTCATATACACGCTAAAAGCTCGCAAGGATTCGGCGGGGCCTGCGCGTCAGAGGGTTCAATTCGCCCTTTCACTCGGCCACTGCCACATGCCGGATCACTGTGGTACAAAAAGACGTTCCTAGGACCAACTGCTGAGCATCTGCCATAGGCGAGGTCTTTTGGCAGAGCCATGCTGCTGTGAGAGAGACCTATACAGTGCCCACAATGTCATGTGGAAGGACTGCCCAAACTTGCTGCTGTGCATGCCCACAGTGCAAGGATGTTCTCCAGCTTTGACTGAGTGCCTCGGGCAGTGAGCCTTGGATACAGCATTCGGGATCATTCATGACCCCGTGCAGCCTGCATGGATCCTGTTCCTTGGCACCACAGGGCTTGCACTTGGCACTGCCCTCTATAGCATGTGCACCGCAGTATGTCGATTTGCTTTCCCTCAGCATGCCATGTGGCTGTTTGGTTCAATGCGTCGTTAGTGGTGTGCAAGCTGCAACATGCAATTTGGGGAATTCCACCTTGCTTCCTGGTAACTCTTCCGACGGGCTTGCAGGCACCCATGTTGTGTCACCCATACCCAAACGCACGTTGTACATGAAAGGAGGATAAGGAAAGACAGCAAGGAGCAGGGTTTGGGCCTCCCAAAATATGTGGAGCTGTCTGGAAGGCCGCTGCTGCTTCCAAAATGTGCCAACGCCCCGGGACGTGGACGCACTAGCCCGCGGGAGTAGCATACGTAAATTCAAGTTTCTCCCTCCACAGACATCTATTTGAGGTCTGGCAATGCTTGTTAGCTTTGTCTGAGTCTATTCTACAATGTAGTTGAAGCGGGCGTGCTCAGGGGGTGGGTTTTCGGCACGTCTTTTTGTACCGGAGTGATCTGGACTTTCTTTGACCATGCTGACTGGCCTCATGTGTGCAAGCCCTGGGTCCCAAAGCTTATTCAATAGTGTGAGACAGCTAGTAAGTGCACAGTCATGGCCTTTACTGCCAGGAGCTCTGCTATGGGGTGGCGGAGGAAGTGATTCTGTGTTTTTGGACAAGTACCTGCAAAATGGCTGTTTTCACCAACTTTCGGCAGAGCTGTCTTTCACCAGTTGGCTACTCCCAGCAGACCTCTCCTGCAATGACTGAACATGTGGGGCAGGAGGGAAGCATCCACTGCAACTTGTATCAAAAACTGCTGTGAATCCCTGCTGGAGGATGAGAACATGTGCTGTTTTTGCTGCTTGTCTGCCTACGATGTGATGCACAACGTGGCTGTGCACTCAGACCACAACACAACAACTCTTTCTACTGCTTGCTGTAACCATGCACATGTGCAGTTATGCATGAAGCACAAACTGATTGAACCTCTGTAGCTTGGAGCTGCCAAGGCTCTGAGAACAGCGCTGGGGTGTGGAATGCACATGCTCCCATCCATGCAGCTTCGTTCTAATGCAAGGGCACTCATCAGTATGCAAATGCTATCACCAACGTGCAAGCAGCAATAATTGTGTGCCCCTAAGCCCAATGTGAGTCCTTGGGGTATCCCTGTGCCTTTTTGAAATTTATAATTACCCACATTCAGCACCCCACAAGCACCCATCAACCTACCTGCTATATCCAGCAAGGCATGCAAGAGGACACAAAGCGGCCATGAGAAGAGCGTGTAAGACCTGTGGAAGCACTTGATTAGTGTCTATGCCGAGCTTTATCCATTATTTGAAGCCTAGAGTTCCTGATCCCGACCATCTGCTTGATGCCGGCATCAGCCTGGGCGGTCGGCACCTCTGTTTATTGAGCGGGCGACAGTACAAACGTCAAACAGTCATACAGGAGCATTCAAACATCTCACTATAATATATTAAGTGCCATTTTGACGACTGTTATGTGTTGCTGTGCCGCTGCGTCCATGTTCACACAGCAGATAGGCGCATTGAAGATCGATGTGCAAAACACGGCTTACGCGTGCTGCAACAATAAGGCCCTTACGTACGTGTAGTAGAGCATGTCTACTATTCATATACACGCTAAAAGCTCGCAAGGATTCGGCGGGGCCTGCGCGTCAGAGGGTTCAATTCGCCCTTTCACTCGGCCACTGCCACATGCCGGATCACTGTGGTACAAAAAGACGTTCCTAGGACCAACTGCTGAGCATCTGCCATAGGCGAGGTCTTTTGGCAGAGCCATGCTGCTGTGAGAGAGACCTATACAGTGCCCACAATGTCATGTGGAAGGACTGCCCAAACTTGCTGCTGTGCATGCCCACAGTGCAAGGATGTTCTCCAGCTTTGACTGAGTGCCTCGGGCAGTGAGCCTTGGATACAGCATTCGGGATCATTCATGACCCCGTGCAGCCTGCATGGATCCTGTTCCTTGGCACCACAGGGCTTGCACTTGGCACTGCCCTCTATAGCATGTGCACCGCAGTATGTCGATTTGCTTTCCCTCAGCATGCCATGTGGCTGTTTGGTTCAATGCGTCGTTAGTGGTGTGCAAGCTGCAACATGCAATTTGGGGAATTCCACCTTGCTTCCTGGTAACTCTTCCGACGGGCTTGCAGGCACCCATGTTGTGTCACCCATACCCAAACGCACGTTGTACATGAAAGGAGGATAAGGAAAGACAGCAAGGAGCAGGGTTTGGGCCTCCCAAAATATGTGGAGCTGTCTGGAAGGCCGCTGCTGCTTCCAAAATGTGCCAACGCCCCGGGACGTGGACGCACTAGCCCGCGGGAGTAGCATACGTAAATTCAAGTTTCTCCCTCCACAGACATCTATTTGAGGTCTGGCAATGCTTGTTAGCTTTGTCTGAGTCTATTCTACAATGTAGTTGAAGCGGGCGTGCTCAGGGGGTGGGTTTTCGGCACGTCTTTTTGTACCGGAGTGATCTGGACTTTCTTTGACCATGCTGACTGGCCTCATGTGTGCAAGCCCTGGGTCCCAAAGCTTATTCAATAGTGTGAGACAGCTAGTAAGTGCACAGTCATGGCCTTTACTGCCAGGAGCTCTGCTATGGGGTGGCGGAGGAAGTGATTCTGTGTTTTTGGACAAGTACCTGCAAAATGGCTGTTTTCACCAACTTTCGGCAGAGCTGTCTTTCACCAGTTGGCTACTCCCAGCAGACCTCTCCTGCAATGACTGAACATGTGGGGCAGGAGGGAAGCATCCACTGCAACTTGTATCAAAAACTGCTGTGAATCCCTGCTGGAGGATGAGAACATGTGCTGTTTTTGCTGCTTGTCTGCCTACGATGTGATGCACAACGTGGCTGTGCACTCAGACCACAACACAACAACTCTTTCTACTGCTTGCTGTAACCATGCACATGTGCAGTTATGCATGAAGCACAAACTGATTGAACCTCTGTAGCTTGGAGCTGCCAAGGCTCTGAGAACAGCGCTGGGGTGTGGAATGCACATGCTCCCATCCATGCAGCTTCGTTCTAATGCAAGGGCACTCATCAGTATGCAAATGCTATCACCAACGTGCAAGCAGCAATAATTGTGTGCCCCTAAGCCCAATGTGAGTCCTTGGGGTATCCCTGTGCCTTTTTGAAATTTATAATTACCCACATTCAGCACCCCACAAGCACCCATCAACCTACCTGCTATATCCAGCAAGGCATGCAAGAGGACACAAAGCGGCCATGAGAAGAGCGTGTAAGACCTGTGGAAGCACTTGATTAGTGTCTATGCCGAGCTTTATCCATTATTTGAAGCCTAGAGTTCCTGATCCCGACCATCTGCTTGATGCCGGCATCAGCCTGGGCGGTCGGCACCTCTGTTTATTGAGCGGGCGACAGTACAAACGTCAAACAGTCATACAGGAGCATTCAAACATCTCACTATAATATATTAAGTGCCATTTTGACGACTGTTATGTGTTGCTGTGCCGCTGCGTCCATGTTCACACAGCAGATAGGCGCATTGAAGATCGATGTGCAAAACACGGCTTACGCGTGCTGCAACAATAAGGCCCTTACGTACGTGTAGTAGAGCATGTCTACTATTCATATACACGCTAAAAGCTCGCAAGGATTCGGCGGGGCCTGCGCGTCAGAGGGTTCAATTCGCCCTTTCACTCGGCCACTGCCACATGCCGGATCACTGTGGTACAAAAAGACGTTCCTAGGACCAACTGCTGAGCATCTGCCATAGGCGAGGTCTTTTGGCAGAGCCATGCTGCTGTGAGAGAGACCTATACAGTGCCCACAATGTCATGTGGAAGGACTGCCCAAACTTGCTGCTGTGCATGCCCACAGTGCAAGGATGTTCTCCAGCTTTGACTGAGTGCCTCGGGCAGTGAGCCTTGGATACAGCATTCGGGATCATTCATGACCCCGTGCAGCCTGCATGGATCCTGTTCCTTGGCACCACAGGGCTTGCACTTGGCACTGCCCTCTATAGCATGTGCACCGCAGTATGTCGATTTGCTTTCCCTCAGCATGCCATGTGGCTGTTTGGTTCAATGCGTCGTTAGTGGTGTGCAAGCTGCAACATGCAATTTGGGGAATTCCACCTTGCTTCCTGGTAACTCTTCCGACGGGCTTGCAGGCACCCATGTTGTGTCACCCATACCCAAACGCACGTTGTACATGAAAGGAGGATAAGGAAAGACAGCAAGGAGCAGGGTTTGGGCCTCCCAAAATATGTGGAGCTGTCTGGAAGGCCGCTGCTGCTTCCAAAATGTGCCAACGCCCCGGGACGTGGACGCACTAGCCCGCGGGAGTAGCATACGTAAATTCAAGTTTCTCCCTCCACAGACATCTATTTGAGGTCTGGCAATGCTTGTTAGCTTTGTCTGAGTCTATTCTACAATGTAGTTGAAGCGGGCGTGCTCAGGGGGTGGGTTTTCGGCACGTCTTTTTGTACCGGAGTGATCTGGACTTTCTTTGACCATGCTGACTGGCCTCATGTGTGCAAGCCCTGGGTCCCAAAGCTTATTCAATAGTGTGAGACAGCTAGTAAGTGCACAGTCATGGCCTTTACTGCCAGGAGCTCTGCTATGGGGTGGCGGAGGAAGTGATTCTGTGTTTTTGGACAAGTACCTGCAAAATGGCTGTTTTCACCAACTTTCGGCAGAGCTGTCTTTCACCAGTTGGCTACTCCCAGCAGACCTCTCCTGCAATGACTGAACATGTGGGGCAGGAGGGAAGCATCCACTGCAACTTGTATCAAAAACTGCTGTGAATCCCTGCTGGAGGATGAGAACATGTGCTGTTTTTGCTGCTTGTCTGCCTACGATGTGATGCACAACGTGGCTGTGCACTCAGACCACAACACAACAACTCTTTCTACTGCTTGCTGTAACCATGCACATGTGCAGTTATGCATGAAGCACAAACTGATTGAACCTCTGTAGCTTGGAGCTGCCAAGGCTCTGAGAACAGCGCTGGGGTGTGGAATGCACATGCTCCCATCCATGCAGCTTCGTTCTAATGCAAGGGCACTCATCAGTATGCAAATGCTATCACCAACGTGCAAGCAGCAATAATTGTGTGCCCCTAAGCCCAATGTGAGTCCTTGGGGTATCCCTGTGCCTTTTTGAAATTTATAATTACCCACATTCAGCACCCCACAAGCACCCATCAACCTACCTGCTATATCCAGCAAGGCATGCAAGAGGACACAAAGCGGCCATGAGAAGAGCGTGTAAGACCTGTGGAAGCACTTGATTAGTGTCTATGCCGAGCTTTATCCATTATTTGAAGCCTAGAGTTCCTGATCCCGACCATCTGCTTGATGCCGGCATCAGCCTGGGCGGTCGGCACCTCTGTTTATTGAGCGGGCGACAGTACAAACGTCAAACAGTCATACAGGAGCATTCAAACATCTCACTATAATATATTAAGTGCCATTTTGACGACTGTTATGTGTTGCTGTGCCGCTGCGTCCATGTTCACACAGCAGATAGGCGCATTGAAGATCGATGTGCAAAACACGGCTTACGCGTGCTGCAACAATAAGGCCCTTACGTACGTGTAGTAGAGCATGTCTACTATTCATATACACGCTAAAAGCTCGCAAGGATTCGGCGGGGCCTGCGCGTCAGAGGGTTCAATTCGCCCTTTCACTCGGCCACTGCCACATGCCGGATCACTGTGGTACAAAAAGACGTTCCTAGGACCAACTGCTGAGCATCTGCCATAGGCGAGGTCTTTTGGCAGAGCCATGCTGCTGTGAGAGAGACCTATACAGTGCCCACAATGTCATGTGGAAGGACTGCCCAAACTTGCTGCTGTGCATGCCCACAGTGCAAGGATGTTCTCCAGCTTTGACTGAGTGCCTCGGGCAGTGAGCCTTGGATACAGCATTCGGGATCATTCATGACCCCGTGCAGCCTGCATGGATCCTGTTCCTTGGCACCACAGGGCTTGCACTTGGCACTGCCCTCTATAGCATGTGCACCGCAGTATGTCGATTTGCTTTCCCTCAGCATGCCATGTGGCTGTTTGGTTCAATGCGTCGTTAGTGGTGTGCAAGCTGCAACATGCAATTTGGGGAATTCCACCTTGCTTCCTGGTAACTCTTCCGACGGGCTTGCAGGCACCCATGTTGTGTCACCCATACCCAAACGCACGTTGTACATGAAAGGAGGATAAGGAAAGACAGCAAGGAGCAGGGTTTGGGCCTCCCAAAATATGTGGAGCTGTCTGGAAGGCCGCTGCTGCTTCCAAAATGTGCCAACGCCCCGGGACGTGGACGCACTAGCCCGCGGGAGTAGCATACGTAAATTCAAGTTTCTCCCTCCACAGACATCTATTTGAGGTCTGGCAATGCTTGTTAGCTTTGTCTGAGTCTATTCTACAATGTAGTTGAAGCGGGCGTGCTCAGGGGGTGGGTTTTCGGCACGTCTTTTTGTACCGGAGTGATCTGGACTTTCTTTGACCATGCTGACTGGCCTCATGTGTGCAAGCCCTGGGTCCCAAAGCTTATTCAATAGTGTGAGACAGCTAGTAAGTGCACAGTCATGGCCTTTACTGCCAGGAGCTCTGCTATGGGGTGGCGGAGGAAGTGATTCTGTGTTTTTGGACAAGTACCTGCAAAATGGCTGTTTTCACCAACTTTCGGCAGAGCTGTCTTTCACCAGTTGGCTACTCCCAGCAGACCTCTCCTGCAATGACTGAACATGTGGGGCAGGAGGGAAGCATCCACTGCAACTTGTATCAAAAACTGCTGTGAATCCCTGCTGGAGGATGAGAACATGTGCTGTTTTTGCTGCTTGTCTGCCTACGATGTGATGCACAACGTGGCTGTGCACTCAGACCACAACACAACAACTCTTTCTACTGCTTGCTGTAACCATGCACATGTGCAGTTATGCATGAAGCACAAACTGATTGAACCTCTGTAGCTTGGAGCTGCCAAGGCTCTGAGAACAGCGCTGGGGTGTGGAATGCACATGCTCCCATCCATGCAGCTTCGTTCTAATGCAAGGGCACTCATCAGTATGCAAATGCTATCACCAACGTGCAAGCAGCAATAATTGTGTGCCCCTAAGCCCAATGTGAGTCCTTGGGGTATCCCTGTGCCTTTTTGAAATTTATAATTACCCACATTCAGCACCCCACAAGCACCCATCAACCTACCTGCTATATCCAGCAAGGCATGCAAGAGGACACAAAGCGGCCATGAGAAGAGCGTGTAAGACCTGTGGAAGCACTTGATTAGTGTCTATGCCGAGCTTTATCCATTATTTGAAGCCTAGAGTTCCTGATCCCGACCATCTGCTTGATGCCGGCATCAGCCTGGGCGGTCGGCACCTCTGTTTATTGAGCGGGCGACAGTACAAACGTCAAACAGTCATACAGGAGCATTCAAACATCTCACTATAATATATTAAGTGCCATTTTGACGACTGTTATGTGTTGCTGTGCCGCTGCGTCCATGTTCACACAGCAGATAGGCGCATTGAAGATCGATGTGCAAAACACGGCTTACGCGTGCTGCAACAATAAGGCCCTTACGTACGTGTAGTAGAGCATGTCTACTATTCATATACACGCTAAAAGCTCGCAAGGATTCGGCGGGGCCTGCGCGTCAGAGGGTTCAATTCGCCCTTTCACTCGGCCACTGCCACATGCCGGATCACTGTGGTACAAAAAGACGTTCCTAGGACCAACTGCTGAGCATCTGCCATAGGCGAGGTCTTTTGGCAGAGCCATGCTGCTGTGAGAGAGACCTATACAGTGCCCACAATGTCATGTGGAAGGACTGCCCAAACTTGCTGCTGTGCATGCCCACAGTGCAAGGATGTTCTCCAGCTTTGACTGAGTGCCTCGGGCAGTGAGCCTTGGATACAGCATTCGGGATCATTCATGACCCCGTGCAGCCTGCATGGATCCTGTTCCTTGGCACCACAGGGCTTGCACTTGGCACTGCCCTCTATAGCATGTGCACCGCAGTATGTCGATTTGCTTTCCCTCAGCATGCCATGTGGCTGTTTGGTTCAATGCGTCGTTAGTGGTGTGCAAGCTGCAACATGCAATTTGGGGAATTCCACCTTGCTTCCTGGTAACTCTTCCGACGGGCTTGCAGGCACCCATGTTGTGTCACCCATACCCAAACGCACGTTGTACATGAAAGGAGGATAAGGAAAGACAGCAAGGAGCAGGGTTTGGGCCTCCCAAAATATGTGGAGCTGTCTGGAAGGCCGCTGCTGCTTCCAAAATGTGCCAACGCCCCGGGACGTGGACGCACTAGCCCGCGGGAGTAGCATACGTAAATTCAAGTTTCTCCCTCCACAGACATCTATTTGAGGTCTGGCAATGCTTGTTAGCTTTGTCTGAGTCTATTCTACAATGTAGTTGAAGCGGGCGTGCTCAGGGGGTGGGTTTTCGGCACGTCTTTTTGTACCGGAGTGATCTGGACTTTCTTTGACCATGCTGACTGGCCTCATGTGTGCAAGCCCTGGGTCCCAAAGCTTATTCAATAGTGTGAGACAGCTAGTAAGTGCACAGTCATGGCCTTTACTGCCAGGAGCTCTGCTATGGGGTGGCGGAGGAAGTGATTCTGTGTTTTTGGACAAGTACCTGCAAAATGGCTGTTTTCACCAACTTTCGGCAGAGCTGTCTTTCACCAGTTGGCTACTCCCAGCAGACCTCTCCTGCAATGACTGAACATGTGGGGCAGGAGGGAAGCATCCACTGCAACTTGTATCAAAAACTGCTGTGAATCCCTGCTGGAGGATGAGAACATGTGCTGTTTTTGCTGCTTGTCTGCCTACGATGTGATGCACAACGTGGCTGTGCACTCAGACCACAACACAACAACTCTTTCTACTGCTTGCTGTAACCATGCACATGTGCAGTTATGCATGAAGCACAAACTGATTGAACCTCTGTAGCTTGGAGCTGCCAAGGCTCTGAGAACAGCGCTGGGGTGTGGAATGCACATGCTCCCATCCATGCAGCTTCGTTCTAATGCAAGGGCACTCATCAGTATGCAAATGCTATCACCAACGTGCAAGCAGCAATAATTGTGTGCCCCTAAGCCCAATGTGAGTCCTTGGGGTATCCCTGTGCCTTTTTGAAATTTATAATTACCCACATTCAGCACCCCACAAGCACCCATCAACCTACCTGCTATATCCAGCAAGGCATGCAAGAGGACACAAAGCGGCCATGAGAAGAGCGTGTAAGACCTGTGGAAGCACTTGATTAGTGTCTATGCCGAGCTTTATCCATTATTTGAAGCCTAGAGTTCCTGATCCCGACCATCTGCTTGATGCCGGCATCAGCCTGGGCGGTCGGCACCTCTGTTTATTGAGCGGGCGACAGTACAAACGTCAAACAGTCATACAGGAGCATTCAAACATCTCACTATAATATATTAAGTGCCATTTTGACGACTGTTATGTGTTGCTGTGCCGCTGCGTCCATGTTCACACAGCAGATAGGCGCATTGAAGATCGATGTGCAAAACACGGCTTACGCGTGCTGCAACAATAAGGCCCTTACGTACGTGTAGTAGAGCATGTCTACTATTCATATACAAGCTAAAAGCTCGCAAGGATTCGGCGGGGCCTGCGCGTCAGAGGGTTCAATTCGCCCTTTCACTCGGCCACTGCCACATGCCGGATCACTGTGGTACAAAAAGACGTTCCTAGGACCAACTGCTGAGCATCTGCCATAGGCGAGGTCTTTTGGCAGAGCCATGCTGCTGTGAGAGAGACCTATACAGTGCCCACAATGTCATGTGGAAGGACTGCCCAAACTTGCTGCTGTGCATGCCCACAGTGCAAGGATGTTCTCCAGCTTTGACTGAGTGCCTCGGGCAGTGAGCCTTGGATACAGCATTCGGGATCATTCATGACCCCGTGCAGCCTGCATGGATCCTGTTCCTTGGCACCACAGGGCTTGCACTTGGCACTGCCCTCTATAGCATGTGCACCGCAGTATGTCGATTTGCTTTCCCTCAGCATGCCATGTGGCTGTTTGGTTCAATGCGTCGTTAGTGGTGTGCAAGCTGCAACATGCAATTTGGGGAATTCCACCTTGCTTCCTGGTAACTCTTCCGACGGGCTTGCAGGCACCCATGTTGTGTCACCCATACCCAAACGCACGTTGTACATGAAAGGAGGATAAGGAAAGACAGCAAGGAGCAGGGTTTGGGCCTCCCAAAATATGTGGAGCTGTCTGGAAGGCCGCTGCTGCTTCCAAAATGTGCCAACGCCCCGGGACGTGGACGCACTAGCCCGCGGGAGTAGCATACGTAAATTCAAGTTTCTCCCTCCACAGACATCTATTTGAGGTCTGGCAATGCTTGTTAGCTTTGTCTGAGTCTATTCTACAATGTAGTTGAAGCGGGCGTGCTCAGGGGGTGGGTTTTCGGCACGTCTTTTTGTACCGGAGTGATCTGGACTTTCTTTGACCATGCTGACTGGCCTCATGTGTGCAAGCCCTGGGTCCCAAAGCTTATTCAATAGTGTGAGACAGCTAGTAAGTGCACAGTCATGGCCTTTACTGCCAGGAGCTCTGCTATGGGGTGGCGGAGGAAGTGATTCTGTGTTTTTGGACAAGTACCTGCAAAATGGCTGTTTTCACCAACTTTCGGCAGAGCTGTCTTTCACCAGTTGGCTACTCCCAGCAGACCTCTCCTGCAATGACTGAACATGTGGGGCAGGAGGGAAGCATCCACTGCAACTTGTATCAAAAACTGCTGTGAATCCCTGCTGGAGGATGAGAACATGTGCTGTTTTTGCTGCTTGTCTGCCTACGATGTGATGCACAACGTGGCTGTGCACTCAGACCACAACACAACAACTCTTTCTACTGCTTGCTGTAACCATGCACATGTGCAGTTATGCATGAAGCACAAACTGATTGAACCTCTGTAGCTTGGAGCTGCCAAGGCTCTGAGAACAGCGCTGGGGTGTGGAATGCACATGCTCCCATCCATGCAGCTTCGTTCTAATGCAAGGGCACTCATCAGTATGCAAATGCTATCACCAACGTGCAAGCAGCAATAATTGTGTGCCCCTAAGCCCAATGTGAGTCCTTGGGGTATCCCTGTGCCTTTTTGAAATTTATAATTACCCACATTCAGCACCCCACAAGCACCCATCAACCTACCTGCTATATCCAGCAAGGCATGCAAGAGGACACAAAGCGGCCATGAGAAGAGCGTGTAAGACCTGTGGAAGCACTTGATTAGTGTCTATGCCGAGCTTTATCCATTATTTGAAGCCTAGAGTTCCTGATCCCGACCATCTGCTTGATGCCGGCATCAGCCTGGGCGGTCGGCACCTCTGTTTATTGAGCGGGCGACAGTACAAACGTCAAACAGTCATACAGGAGCATTCAAACATCTCACTATAATATATTAAGTGCCATTTTGACGACTGTTATGTGTTGCTGTGCCGCTGCGTCCATGTTCACACAGCAGATAGGCGCATTGAAGATCGATGTGCAAAACACGGCTTACGCGTGCTGCAACAATAAGGCCCTTACGTACGTGTAGTAGAGCATGTCTACTATTCATATACACGCTAAAAGCTCGCAAGGATTCGGCGGGGCCTGCGCGTCAGAGGGTTCAATTCGCCCTTTCACTCGGCCACTGCCACATGCCGGATCACTGTGGTACAAAAAGACGTTCCTAGGACCAACTGCTGAGCATCTGCCATAGGCGAGGTCTTTTGGCAGAGCCATGCTGCTGTGAGAGAGACCTATACAGTGCCCACAATGTCATGTGGAAGGACTGCCCAAACTTGCTGCTGTGCATGCCCACAGTGCAAGGATGTTCTCCAGCTTTGACTGAGTGCCTCGGGCAGTGAGCCTTGGATACAGCATTCGGGATCATTCATGACCCCGTGCAGCCTGCATGGATCCTGTTCCTTGGCACCACAGGGCTTGCACTTGGCACTGCCCTCTATAGCATGTGCACCGCAGTATGTCGATTTGCTTTCCCTCAGCATGCCATGTGGCTGTTTGGTTCAATGCGTCGTTAGTGGTGTGCAAGCTGCAACATGCAATTTGGGGAATTCCACCTTGCTTCCTGGTAACTCTTCCGACGGGCTTGCAGGCACCCATGTTGTGTCACCCATACCCAAACGCACGTTGTACATGAAAGGAGGATAAGGAAAGACAGCAAGGAGCAGGGTTTGGGCCTCCCAAAATATGTGGAGCTGTCTGGAAGGCCGCTGCTGCTTCCAAAATGTGCCAACGCCCCGGGACGTGGACGCACTAGCCCGCGGGAGTAGCATACGTAAATTCAAGTTTCTCCCTCCACAGACATCTATTTGAGGTCTGGCAATGCTTGTTAGCTTTGTCTGAGTCTATTCTACAATGTAGTTGAAGCGGGCGTGCTCAGGGGGTGGGTTTTCGGCACGTCTTTTTGTACCGGAGTGATCTGGACTTTCTTTGACCATGCTGACTGGCCTCATGTGTGCAAGCCCTGGGTCCCAAAGCTTATTCAATAGTGTGAGACAGCTAGTAAGTGCACAGTCATGGCCTTTACTGCCAGGAGCTCTGCTATGGGGTGGCGGAGGAAGTGATTCTGTGTTTTTGGACAAGTACCTGCAAAATGGCTGTTTTCACCAACTTTCGGCAGAGCTGTCTTTCACCAGTTGGCTACTCCCAGCAGACCTCTCCTGCAATGACTGAACATGTGGGGCAGGAGGGAAGCATCCACTGCAACTTGTATCAAAAACTGCTGTGAATCCCTGCTGGAGGATGAGAACATGTGCTGTTTTTGCTGCTTGTCTGCCTACGATGTGATGCACAACGTGGCTGTGCACTCAGACCACAACACAACAACTCTTTCTACTGCTTGCTGTAACCATGCACATGTGCAGTTATGCATGAAGCACAAACTGATTGAACCTCTGTAGCTTGGAGCTGCCAAGGCTCTGAGAACAGCGCTGGGGTGTGGAATGCACATGCTCCCATCCATGCAGCTTCGTTCTAATGCAAGGGCACTCATCAGTATGCAAATGCTATCACCAACGTGCAAGCAGCAATAATTGTGTGCCCCTAAGCCCAATGTGAGTCCTTGGGGTATCCCTGTGCCTTTTTGAAATTTATAATTACCCACATTCAGCACCCCACAAGCACCCATCAACCTACCTGCTATATCCAGCAAGGCATGCAAGAGGACACAAAGCGGCCATGAGAAGAGCGTGTAAGACCTGTGGAAGCACTTGATTAGTGTCTATGCCGAGCTTTATCCATTATTTGAAGCCTAGAGTTCCTGATCCCGACCATCTGCTTGATGCCGGCATCAGCCTGGGCGGTCGGCACCTCTGTTTATTGAGCGGGCGACAGTACAAACGTCAAACAGTCATACAGGAGCATTCAAACATCTCACTATAATATATTAAGTGCCATTTTGACGACTGTTATGTGTTGCTGTGCCGCTGCGTCCATGTTCACACAGCAGATAGGCGCATTGAAGATCGATGTGCAAAACACGGCTTACGCGTGCTGCAACAATAAGGCCCTTACGTACGTGTAGTAGAGCATGTCTACTATTCATATACACGCTAAAAGCTCGCAAGGATTCGGCGGGGCCTGCGCGTCAGAGGGTTCAATTCGCCCTTTCACTCGGCCACTGCCACATGCCGGATCACTGTGGTACAAAAAGACGTTCCTAGGACCAACTGCTGAGCATCTGCCATAGGCGAGGTCTTTTGGCAGAGCCATGCTGCTGTGAGAGAGACCTATACAGTGCCCACAATGTCATGTGGAAGGACTGCCCAAACTTGCTGCTGTGCATGCCCACAGTGCAAGGATGTTCTCCAGCTTTGACTGAGTGCCTCGGGCAGTGAGCCTTGGATACAGCATTCGGGATCATTCATGACCCCGTGCAGCCTGCATGGATCCTGTTCCTTGGCACCACAGGGCTTGCACTTGGCACTGCCCTCTATAGCATGTGCACCGCAGTATGTCGATTTGCTTTCCCTCAGCATGCCATGTGGCTGTTTGGTTCAATGCGTCGTTAGTGGTGTGCAAGCTGCAACATGCAATTTGGGGAATTCCACCTTGCTTCCTGGTAACTCTTCCGACGGGCTTGCAGGCACCCATGTTGTGTCACCCATACCCAAACGCACGTTGTACATGAAAGGAGGATAAGGAAAGACAGCAAGGAGCAGGGTTTGGGCCTCCCAAAATATGTGGAGCTGTCTGGAAGGCCGCTGCTGCTTCCAAAATGTGCCAACGCCCCGGGACGTGGACGCACTAGCCCGCGGGAGTAGCATACGTAAATTCAAGTTTCTCCCTCCACAGACATCTATTTGAGGTCTGGCAATGCTTGTTAGCTTTGTCTGAGTCTATTCTACAATGTAGTTGAAGCGGGCGTGCTCAGGGGGTGGGTTTTCGGCACGTCTTTTTGTACCGGAGTGATCTGGACTTTCTTTGACCATGCTGACTGGCCTCATGTGTGCAAGCCCTGGGTCCCAAAGCTTATTCAATAGTGTGAGACAGCTAGTAAGTGCACAGTCATGGCCTTTACTGCCAGGAGCTCTGCTATGGGGTGGCGGAGGAAGTGATTCTGTGTTTTTGGACAAGTACCTGCAAAATGGCTGTTTTCACCAACTTTCGGCAGAGCTGTCTTTCACCAGTTGGCTACTCCCAGCAGACCTCTCCTGCAATGAATGAACATGTGGGGCAGGAGGGAAGCATCCACTGCAACTTGTATCAAAAACTGCTGTGAATCCCTGCTGGAGGATGAGAACATGTGCTGTTTTTGCTGCTTGTCTGCCTACGATGTGATGCACAACGTGGCTGTGCACTCAGACCACAACACAACAACTCTTTCTACTGCTTGCTGTAACCATGCACATGTGCAGTTATGCATGAAGCACAAACTGATTGAACCTCTGTAGCTTGGAGCTGCCAAGGCTCTGAGAACAGCGCTGGGGTGTGGAATGCACATGCTCCCATCCATGCAGCTTCGTTCTAATGCAAGGGCACTCATCAGTATGCAAATGCTATCACCAACGTGCAAGCAGCAATAATTGTGTGCCCCTAAGCCCAATGTGAGTCCTTGGGGTATCCCTGTGCCTTTTTGAAATTTATAATTACCCACATTCAGCACCCCACAAGCACCCATCAACCTACCTGCTATATCCAGCAAGGCATGCAAGAGGACACAAAGCGGCCATGAGAAGAGCGTGTAAGACCTGTGGAAGCACTTGATTAGTGTCTATGCCGAGCTTTATCCATTATTTGAAGCCTAGAGTTCCTGATCCCGACCATCTGCTTGATGCCGGCATCAGCCTGGGCGGTCGGCACCTCTGTTTATTGAGCGGGCGACAGTACAAACGTCAAACAGTCATACAGGAGCATTCAAACATCTCACTATAATATATTAAGTGCCATTTTGACGACTGTTATGTGTTGCTGTGCCGCTGCGTCCATGTTCACACAGCAGATAGGCGCATTGAAGATCGATGTGCAAAACACGGCTTACGCGTGCTGCAACAATAAGGCCCTTACGTACGTGTAGTAGAGCATGTCTACTATTCATATACACGCTAAAAGCTCGCAAGGATTCGGCGGGGCCTGCGCGTCAGAGGGTTCAATTCGCCCTTTCACTCGGCCACTGCCACATGCCGGATCACTGTGGTACAAAAAGACGTTCCTAGGACCAACTGCTGAGCATCTGCCATAGGCGAGGTCTTTTGGCAGAGCCATGCTGCTGTGAGAGAGACCTATACAGTGCCCACAATGTCATGTGGAAGGACTGCCCAAACTTGCTGCTGTGCATGCCCACAGTGCAAGGATGTTCTCCAGCTTTGACTGAGTGCCTCGGGCAGTGAGCCTTGGATACAGCATTCGGGATCATTCATGACCCCGTGCAGCCTGCATGGATCCTGTTCCTTGGCACCACAGGGCTTGCACTTGGCACTGCCCTCTATAGCATGTGCACCGCAGTATGTCGATTTGCTTTCCCTCAGCATGCCATGTGGCTGTTTGGTTCAATGCGTCGTTAGTGGTGTGCAAGCTGCAACATGCAATTTGGGGAATTCCACCTTGCTTCCTGGTAACTCTTCCGACGGGCTTGCAGGCACCCATGTTGTGTCACCCATACCCAAACGCACGTTGTACATGAAAGGAGGATAAGGAAAGACAGCAAGGAGCAGGGTTTGGGCCTCCCAAAATATGTGGAGCTGTCTGGAAGGCCGCTGCTGCTTCCAAAATGTGCCAACGCCCCGGGACGTGGACGCACTAGCCCGCGGGAGTAGCATACGTAAATTCAAGTTTCTCCCTCCACAGACATCTATTTGAGGTCTGGCAATGCTTGTTAGCTTTGTCTGAGTCTATTCTACAATGTAGTTGAAGCGGGCGTGCTCAGGGGGTGGGTTTTCGGCACGTCTTTTTGTACCGGAGTGATCTGGACTTTCTTTGACCATGCTGACTGGCCTCATGTGTGCAAGCCCTGGGTCCCAAAGCTTATTCAATAGTGTGAGACAGCTAGTAAGTGCACAGTCATGGCCTTTACTGCCAGGAGCTCTGCTATGGGGTGGCGGAGGAAGTGATTCTGTGTTTTTGGACAAGTACCTGCAAAATGGCTGTTTTCACCAACTTTCGGCAGAGCTGTCTTTCACCAGTTGGCTACTCCCAGCAGACCTCTCCTGCAATGACTGAACATGTGGGGCAGGAGGGAAGCATCCACTGCAACTTGTATCAAAAACTGCTGTGAATCCCTGCTGGAGGATGAGAACATGTGCTGTTTTTGCTGCTTGTCTGCCTACGATGTGATGCACAACGTGGCTGTGCACTCAGACCACAACACAACAACTCTTTCTACTGCTTGCTGTAACCATGCACATGTGCAGTTATGCATGAAGCACAAACTGATTGAACCTCTGTAGCTTGGAGCTGCCAAGGCTCTGAGAACAGCGCTGGGGTGTGGAATGCACATGCTCCCATCCATGCAGCTTCGTTCTAATGCAAGGGCACTCATCAGTATGCAAATGCTATCACCAACGTGCAAGCAGCAATAATTGTGTGCCCCTAAGCCCAATGTGAGTCCTTGGGGTATCCCTGTGCCTTTTTGAAATTTATAATTACCCACATTCAGCACCCCACAAGCACCCATCAACCTACCTGCTATATCCAGCAAGGCATGCAAGAGGACACAAAGCGGCCATGAGAAGAGCGTGTAAGACCTGTGGAAGCACTTGATTAGTGTCTATGCCGAGCTTTATCCATTATTTGAAGCCTAGAGTTCCTGATCCCGACCATCTGCTTGATGCCGGCATCAGCCTGGGCGGTCGGCACCTCTGTTTATTGAGCGGGCGACAGTACAAACGTCAAACAGTCATACAGGAGCATTCAAACATCTCACTATAATATATTAAGTGCCATTTTGACGACTGTTATGTGTTGCTGTGCCGCTGCGTCCATGTTCACACAGCAGATAGGCGCATTGAAGATCGATGTGCAAAACACGGCTTACGCGTGCTGCAACAATAAGGCCCTTACGTACGTGTAGTAGAGCATGTCTACTATTCATATACACGCTAAAAGCTCGCAAGGATTCGGCGGGGCCTGCGCGTCAGAGGGTTCAATTCGCCCTTTCACTCGGCCACTGCCACATGCCGGATCACTGTGGTACAAAAAGACGTTCCTAGGACCAACTGCTGAGCATCTGCCATAGGCGAGGTCTTTTGGCAGAGCCATGCTGCTGTGAGAGAGACCTATACAGTGCCCACAATGTCATGTGGAAGGACTGCCCAAACTTGCTGCTGTGCATGCCCACAGTGCAAGGATGTTCTCCAGCTTTGACTGAGTGCCTCGGGCAGTGAGCCTTGGATACAGCATTCGGGATCATTCATGACCCCGTGCAGCCTGCATGGATCCTGTTCCTTGGCACCACAGGGCTTGCACTTGGCACTGCCCTCTATAGCATGTGCACCGCAGTATGTCGATTTGCTTTCCCTCAGCATGCCATGTGGCTGTTTGGTTCAATGCGTCGTTAGTGGTGTGCAAGCTGCAACATGCAATTTGGGGAATTCCACCTTGCTTCCTGGTAACTCTTCCGACGGGCTTGCAGGCACCCATGTTGTGTCACCCATACCCAAACGCACGTTGTACATGAAAGGAGGATAAGGAAAGACAGCAAGGAGCAGGGTTTGGGCCTCCCAAAATATGTGGAGCTGTCTGGAAGGCCGCTGCTGCTTCCAAAATGTGCCAACGCCCCGGGACGTGGACGCACTAGCCCGCGGGAGTAGCATACGTAAATTCAAGTTTCTCCCTCCACAGACATCTATTTGAGGTCTGGCAATGCTTGTTAGCTTTGTCTGAGTCTATTCTACAATGTAGTTGAAGCGGGCGTGCTCAGGGGGTGGGTTTTCGGCACGTCTTTTTGTACCGGAGTGATCTGGACTTTCTTTGACCATGCTGACTGGCCTCATGTGTGCAAGCCCTGGGTCCCAAAGCTTATTCAATAGTGTGAGACAGCTAGTAAGTGCACAGTCATGGCCTTTACTGCCAGGAGCTCTGCTATGGGGTGGCGGAGGAAGTGATTCTGTGTTTTTGGACAAGTACCTGCAAAATGGCTGTTTTCACCAACTTTCGGCAGAGCTGTCTTTCACCAGTTGGCTACTCCCAGCAGACCTCTCCTGCAATGACTGAACATGTGGGGCAGGAGGGAAGCATCCACTGCAACTTGTATCAAAAACTGCTGTGAATCCCTGCTGGAGGATGAGAACATGTGCTGTTTTTGCTGCTTGTCTGCCTACGATGTGATGCACAACGTGGCTGTGCACTCAGACCACAACACAACAACTCTTTCTACTGCTTGCTGTAACCATGCACATGTGCAGTTATGCATGAAGCACAAACTGATTGAACCTCTGTAGCTTGGAGCTGCCAAGGCTCTGAGAACAGCGCTGGGGTGTGGAATGCACATGCTCCCATCCATGCAGCTTCGTTCTAATGCAAGGGCACTCATCAGTATGCAAATGCTATCACCAACGTGCAAGCAGCAATAATTGTGTGCCCCTAAGCCCAATGTGAGTCCTTGGGGTATCCCTGTGCCTTTTTGAAATTTATAATTACCCACATTCAGCACCCCACAAGCACCCATCAACCTACCTGCTATATCCAGCAAGGCATGCAAGAGGACACAAAGCGGCCATGAGAAGAGCGTGTAAGACCTGTGGAAGCACTTGATTAGTGTCTATGCCGAGCTTTATCCATTATTTGAAGCCTAGAGTTCCTGATCCCGACCATCTGCTTGATGCCGGCATCAGCCTGGGCGGTCGGCACCTCTGTTTATTGAGCGGGCGACAGTACAAACGTCAAACAGTCATACAGGAGCATTCAAACATCTCACTATAATATATTAAGTGCCATTTTGACGACTGTTATGTGTTGCTGTGCCGCTGCGTCCATGTTCACACAGCAGATAGGCGCATTGAAGATCGATGTGCAAAACACGGCTTACGCGTGCTGCAACAATAAGGCCCTTACGTACGTGTAGTAGAGCATGTCTACTATTCATATACACGCTAAAAGCTCGCAAGGATTCGGCGGGGCCTGCGCGTCAGAGGGTTCAATTCGCCCTTTCACTCGGCCACTGCCACATGCCGGATCACTGTGGTACAAAAAGACGTTCCTAGGACCAACTGCTGAGCATCTGCCATAGGCGAGGTCTTTTGGCAGAGCCATGCTGCTGTGAGAGAGACCTATACAGTGCCCACAATGTCATGTGGAAGGACTGCCCAAACTTGCTGCTGTGCATGCCCACAGTGCAAGGATGTTCTCCAGCTTTGACTGAGTGCCTCGGGCAGTGAGCCTTGGATACAGCATTCGGGATCATTCATGACCCCGTGCAGCCTGCATGGATCCTGTTCCTTGGCACCACAGGGCTTGCACTTGGCACTGCCCTCTATAGCATGTGCACCGCAGTATGTCGATTTGCTTTCCCTCAGCATGCCATGTGGCTGTTTGGTTCAATGCGTCGTTAGTGGTGTGCAAGCTGCAACATGCAATTTGGGGAATTCCACCTTGCTTCCTGGTAACTCTTCCGACGGGCTTGCAGGCACCCATGTTGTGTCACCCATACCCAAACGCACGTTGTACATGAAAGGAGGATAAGGAAAGACAGCAAGGAGCAGGGTTTGGGCCTCCCAAAATATGTGGAGCTGTCTGGAAGGCCGCTGCTGCTTCCAAAATGTGCCAACGCCCCGGGACGTGGACGCACTAGCCCGCGGGAGTAGCATACGTAAATTCAAGTTTCTCCCTCCACAGACATCTATTTGAGGTCTGGCAATGCTTGTTAGCTTTGTCTGAGTCTATTCTACAATGTAGTTGAAGCGGGCGTGCTCAGGGGGTGGGTTTTCGGCACGTCTTTTTGTACCGGAGTGATCTGGACTTTCTTTGACCATGCTGACTGGCCTCATGTGTGCAAGCCCTGGGTCCCAAAGCTTATTCAATAGTGTGAGACAGCTAGTAAGTGCACAGTCATGGCCTTTACTGCCAGGAGCTCTGCTATGGGGTGGCGGAGGAAGTGATTCTGTGTTTTTGGACAAGTACCTGCAAAATGGCTGTTTTCACCAACTTTCGGCAGAGCTGTCTTTCACCAGTTGGCTACTCCCAGCAGACCTCTCCTGCAATGACTGAACATGTGGGGCAGGAGGGAAGCATCCACTGCAACTTGTATCAAAAACTGCTGTGAATCCCTGCTGGAGGATGAGAACATGTGCTGTTTTTGCTGCTTGTCTGCCTACGATGTGATGCACAACGTGGCTGTGCACTCAGACCACAACACAACAACTCTTTCTACTGCTTGCTGTAACCATGCACATGTGCAGTTATGCATGAAGCACAAACTGATTGAACCTCTGTAGCTTGGAGCTGCCAAGGCTCTGAGAACAGCGCTGGGGTGTGGAATGCACATGCTCCCATCCATGCAGCTTCGTTCTAATGCAAGGGCACTCATCAGTATGCAAATGCTATCACCAACGTGCAAGCAGCAATAATTGTGTGCCCCTAAGCCCAATGTGAGTCCTTGGGGTATCCCTGTGCCTTTTTGAAATTTATAATTACCCACATTCAGCACCCCACAAGCACCCATCAACCTACCTGCTATATCCAGCAAGGCATGCAAGAGGACACAAAGCGGCCATGAGAAGAGCGTGTAAGACCTGTGGAAGCACTTGATTAGTGTCTATGCCGAGCTTTATCCATTATTTGAAGCCTAGAGTTCCTGATCCCGACCATCTGCTTGATGCCGGCATCAGCCTGGGCGGTCGGCACCTCTGTTTATTGAGCGGGCGACAGTACAAACGTCAAACAGTCATACAGGAGCATTCAAACATCTCACTATAATATATTAAGTGCCATTTTGACGACTGTTATGTGTTGCTGTGCCGCTGCGTCCATGTTCACACAGCAGATAGGCGCATTGAAGATCGATGTGCAAAACACGGCTTACGCGTGCTGCAACAATAAGGCCCTTACGTACGTGTAGTAGAGCATGTCTACTATTCATATACACGCTAAAAGCTCGCAAGGATTCGGCGGGGCCTGCGCGTCAGAGGGTTCAATTCGCCCTTTCACTCGGCCACTGCCACATGCCGGATCACTGTGGTACAAAAAGACGTTCCTAGGACCAACTGCTGAGCATCTGCCATAGGCGAGGTCTTTTGGCAGAGCCATGCTGCTGTGAGAGAGACCTATACAGTGCCCACAATGTCATGTGGAAGGACTGCCCAAACTTGCTGCTGTGCATGCCCACAGTGCAAGGATGTTCTCCAGCTTTGACTGAGTGCCTCGGGCAGTGAGCCTTGGATACAGCATTCGGGATCATTCATGACCCCGTGCAGCCTGCATGGATCCTGTTCCTTGGCACCACAGGGCTTGCACTTGGCACTGCCCTCTATAGCATGTGCACCGCAGTATGTCGATTTGCTTTCCCTCAGCATGCCATGTGGCTGTTTGGTTCAATGCGTCGTTAGTGGTGTGCAAGCTGCAACATGCAATTTGGGGAATTCCACCTTGCTTCCTGGTAACTCTTCCGACGGGCTTGCAGGCACCCATGTTGTGTCACCCATACCCAAACGCACGTTGTACATGAAAGGAGGATAAGGAAAGACAGCAAGGAGCAGGGTTTGGGCCTCCCAAAATATGTGGAGCTGTCTGGAAGGCCGCTGCTGCTTCCAAAATGTGCCAACGCCCCGGGACGTGGACGCACTAGCCCGCGGGAGTAGCATACGTAAATTCAAGTTTCTCCCTCCACAGACATCTATTTGAGGTCTGGCAATGCTTGTTAGCTTTGTCTGAGTCTATTCTACAATGTAGTTGAAGCGGGCGTGCTCAGGGGGTGGGTTTTCGGCACGTCTTTTTGTACCGGAGTGATCTGGACTTTCTTTGACCATGCTGACTGGCCTCATGTGTGCAAGCCCTGGGTCCCAAAGCTTATTCAATAGTGTGAGACAGCTAGTAAGTGCACAGTCATGGCCTTTACTGCCAGGAGCTCTGCTATGGGGTGGCGGAGGAAGTGATTCTGTGTTTTTGGACAAGTACCTGCAAAATGGCTGTTTTCACCAACTTTCGGCAGAGCTGTCTTTCACCAGTTGGCTACTCCCAGCAGACCTCTCCTGCAATGACTGAACATGTGGGGCAGGAGGGAAGCATCCACTGCAACTTGTATCAAAAACTGCTGTGAATCCCTGCTGGAGGATGAGAACATGTGCTGTTTTTGCTGCTTGTCTGCCTACGATGTGATGCACAACGTGGCTGTGCACTCAGACCACAACACAACAACTCTTTCTACTGCTTGCTGTAACCATGCACATGTGCAGTTATGCATGAAGCACAAACTGATTGAACCTCTGTAGCTTGGAGCTGCCAAGGCTCTGAGAACAGCGCTGGGGTGTGGAATGCACATGCTCCCATCCATGCAGCTTCGTTCTAATGCAAGGGCACTCATCAGTATGCAAATGCTATCACCAACGTGCAAGCAGCAATAATTGTGTGCCCCTAAGCCCAATGTGAGTCCTTGGGGTATCCCTGTGCCTTTTTGAAATTTATAATTACCCACATTCAGCACCCCACAAGCACCCATCAACCTACCTGCTATATCCAGCAAGGCATGCAAGAGGACACAAAGCGGCCATGAGAAGAGCGTGTAAGACCTGTGGAAGCACTTGATTAGTGTCTATGCCGAGCTTTATCCATTATTTGAAGCCTAGAGTTCCTGATCCCGACCATCTGCTTGATGCCGGCATCAGCCTGGGCGGTCGGCACCTCTGTTTATTGAGCGGGCGACAGTACAAACGTCAAACAGTCATACAGGAGCATTCAAACATCTCACTATAATATATTAAGTGCCATTTTGACGACTGTTATGTGTTGCTGTGCCGCTGCGTCCATGTTCACACAGCAGATAGGCGCATTGAAGATCGATGTGCAAAACACGGCTTACGCGTGCTGCAACAATAAGGCCCTTACGTACGTGTAGTAGAGCATGTCTACTATTCATATACACGCTAAAAGCTCGCAAGGATTCGGCGGGGCCTGCGCGTCAGAGGGTTCAATTCGCCCTTTCACTCGGCCACTGCCACATGCCGGATCACTGTGGTACAAAAAGACGTTCCTAGGACCAACTGCTGAGCATCTGCCATAGGCGAGGTCTTTTGGCAGAGCCATGCTGCTGTGAGAGAGACCTATACAGTGCCCACAATGTCATGTGGAAGGACTGCCCAAACTTGCTGCTGTGCATGCCCACAGTGCAAGGATGTTCTCCAGCTTTGACTGAGTGCCTCGGGCAGTGAGCCTTGGATACAGCATTCGGGATCATTCATGACCCCGTGCAGCCTGCATGGATCCTGTTCCTTGGCACCACAGGGCTTGCACTTGGCACTGCCCTCTATAGCATGTGCACCGCAGTATGTCGATTTGCTTTCCCTCAGCATGCCATGTGGCTGTTTGGTTCAATGCGTCGTTAGTGGTGTGCAAGCTGCAACATGCAATTTGGGGAATTCCACCTTGCTTCCTGGTAACTCTTCCGACGGGCTTGCAGGCACCCATGTTGTGTCACCCATACCCAAACGCACGTTGTACATGAAAGGAGGATAAGGAAAGACAGCAAGGAGCAGGGTTTGGGCCTCCCAAAATATGTGGAGCTGTCTGGAAGGCCGCTGCTGCTTCCAAAATGTGCCAACGCCCCGGGACGTGGACGCACTAGCCCGCGGGAGTAGCATACGTAAATTCAAGTTTCTCCCTCCACAGACATCTATTTGAGGTCTGGCAATGCTTGTTAGCTTTGTCTGAGTCTATTCTACAATGTAGTTGAAGCGGGCGTGCTCAGGGGGTGGGTTTTCGGCACGTCTTTTTGTACCGGAGTGATCTGGACTTTCTTTGACCATGCTGACTGGCCTCATGTGTGCAAGCCCTGGGTCCCAAAGCTTATTCAATAGTGTGAGACAGCTAGTAAGTGCACAGTCATGGCCTTTACTGCCAGGAGCTCTGCTATGGGGTGGCGGAGGAAGTGATTCTGTGTTTTTGGACAAGTACCTGCAAAATGGCTGTTTTCACCAACTTTCGGCAGAGCTGTCTTTCACCAGTTGGCTACTCCCAGCAGACCTCTCCTGCAATGACTGAACATGTGGGGCAGGAGGGAAGCATCCACTGCAACTTGTATCAAAAACTGCTGTGAATCCCTGCTGGAGGATGAGAACATGTGCTGTTTTTGCTGCTTGTCTGCCTACGATGTGATGCACAACGTGGCTGTGCACTCAGACCACAACACAACAACTCTTTCTACTGCTTGCTGTAACCATGCACATGTGCAGTTATGCATGAAGCACAAACTGATTGAACCTCTGTAGCTTGGAGCTGCCAAGGCTCTGAGAACAGCGCTGGGGTGTGGAATGCACATGCTCCCATCCATGCAGCTTCGTTCTAATGCAAGGGCACTCATCAGTATGCAAATGCTATCACCAACGTGCAAGCAGCAATAATTGTGTGCCCCTAAGCCCAATGTGAGTCCTTGGGGTATCCCTGTGCCTTTTTGAAATTTATAATTACCCACATTCAGCACCCCACAAGCACCCATCAACCTACCTGCTATATCCAGCAAGGCATGCAAGAGGACACAAAGCGGCCATGAGAAGAGCGTGTAAGACCTGTGGAAGCACTTGATTAGTGTCTATGCCGAGCTTTATCCATTATTTGAAGCCTAGAGTTCCTGATCCCGACCATCTGCTTGATGCCGGCATCAGCCTGGGCGGTCGGCACCTCTGTTTATTGAGCGGGCGACAGTACAAACGTCAAACAGTCATACAGGAGCATTCAAACATCTCACTATAATATATTAAGTGCCATTTTGACGACTGTTATGTGTTGCTGTGCCGCTGCGTCCATGTTCACACAGCAGATAGGCGCATTGAAGATCGATGTGCAAAACACGGCTTACGCGTGCTGCAACAATAAGGCCCTTACGTACGTGTAGTAGAGCATGTCTACTATTCATATACACGCTAAAAGCTCGCAAGGATTCGGCGGGGCCTGCGCGTCAGAGGGTTCAATTCGCCCTTTCACTCGGCCACTGCCACATGCCGGATCACTGTGGTACAAAAAGACGTTCCTAGGACCAACTGCTGAGCATCTGCCATAGGCGAGGTCTTTTGGCAGAGCCATGCTGCTGTGAGAGAGACCTATACAGTGCCCACAATGTCATGTGGAAGGACTGCCCAAACTTGCTGCTGTGCATGCCCACAGTGCAAGGATGTTCTCCAGCTTTGACTGAGTGCCTCGGGCAGTGAGCCTTGGATACAGCATTCGGGATCATTCATGACCCCGTGCAGCCTGCATGGATCCTGTTCCTTGGCACCACAGGGCTTGCACTTGGCACTGCCCTCTATAGCATGTGCACCGCAGTATGTCGATTTGCTTTCCCTCAGCATGCCATGTGGCTGTTTGGTTCAATGCGTCGTTAGTGGTGTGCAAGCTGCAACATGCAATTTGGGGAATTCCACCTTGCTTCCTGGTAACTCTTCCGACGGGCTTGCAGGCACCCATGTTGTGTCACCCATACCCAAACGCACGTTGTACATGAAAGGAGGATAAGGAAAGACAGCAAGGAGCAGGGTTTGGGCCTCCCAAAATATGTGGAGCTGTCTGGAAGGCCGCTGCTGCTTCCAAAATGTGCCAACGCCCCGGGACGTGGACGCACTAGCCCGCGGGAGTAGCATACGTAAATTCAAGTTTCTCCCTCCACAGACATCTATTTGAGGTCTGGCAATGCTTGTTAGCTTTGTCTGAGTCTATTCTACAATGTAGTTGAAGCGGGCGTGCTCAGGGGGTGGGTTTTCGGCACGTCTTTTTGTACCGGAGTGATTCAGTTGCTGCCGCCGACAGAATTCGCCTGGAGGACAAGAACACCTCACGAACGGGTGTTCCTAACCCAGCAATTTGCGGCCATGAAATCGAGACCCTGGAGTGGTAGGATACATGTGGCAATGAGAATTCGATGTGCTGCGGACACCATGCCGGGGGACATCAAGTTTGGTTACGGGCTTGCGACTGGTATGGCCATCGCCGTAGCGATCCAAATACTTTTCATGCTACCGCTTGTGCTGAGGAACCCGAATTCCTTTGGTACCTTCGTCTCCTCGAAGTTGCTACAGTGGGAACCAAATACAAGCGTGCCCACAAACTCTCTTCCAGAAAGCGTGAAGGCGGACCCGACCACCATCGCGCAGATCAGAATAGTCATGAAGGGTAATCAGCAGCTCTACTGCAGCAATGAAATGCCCGAGCTACCCAAGGGCACCGGAAGAGTAGTTGCCTCCGATAAGGTCACCTTGCATGGGCCAGTGGACAGTTACACCTTAAGCCACCTACAAGACATTGGGACCACTCAAGGCCATCTGATGAGGGAGATGCTTTGGGCCATTCGACAATACAAGGTACCGGCCAATGCAGAGCCCAAGGGACCTCTTGTGCTAGACATTGGAGCCAATGTTGGCTCGGTGGCTGTGAATGCTGTGAAAGCTGGTGCACGTGTGGCTGCATTTGAAACCAGACCGTCCATGGTGCATAGCCTCCGCAGAACTCTCTGTTCTGCCCCGTGGTTGATAGAGTCACTGGTGCTGTATCCCATGCATTTGGGCTTTGATACGGGGGACTGTATTGCAATCAGCTCAGATGGATATGATTCAGGTAGCAGGAAGGTTTGCCTAAATGGCATGCCTGAAGCTTATTCTGGGCTGCCTATTAATGCAGTGAGGCAAAGAACTGTCTGGTCGCAGCAGACCAGCACCCAGTTGGTTGTTTCCTCTCTTGATAAGCTGTTTGACGAGCATATTCAAGTAATGAAGGTAGATGTGCATAGCAAGGAAGGCGGTAGGCCTCTAGTGCTTCAAGGTGCTGAGGCACTTCTTCGCAAGGGCCTTGTGTCCTACATCATCCTAAGGGTGGATGAGCCAATGTGGCTGCTTGCTGGGATAGATCAGCTGCTAAGTTTTATGCATGCACATAATTATGCATGTAGCTACTTTGGGTTCCAGGGTTCCCTTATACACGACATGGATGAATCCTACGACATGGATGTCTACTGCAGTCTTAGACGGGGCGCAGAAAGTGTGAAAGAAGCTGCCCCAGCAAGTCGCAGGTCACGCAAGGTTATGTGAGATCTGCATGTATAAGTGAACAGGAATTGCTCTGTCTCAGGAGGCTTGATGCATGCAAGCTGGACTGTACCATGTAAACTGGCACTATGTATGGGATGGAGCAATAAATGTTACGGACCGGAGTTGGTATCTTAGCCTGGTATGCAGTCTCATATGTGCCTTGGGAGGTTTGGGCTGCTAGTCACAGTTTTTATAACATAAGTGGAGCAATATAGACCCCAATGAAGCGCACGTTCCTCCTGATGCAAGCTTTCATGGAGGCCAAGAGGCCAGGCAATCAGTTAAAACTTGCCTTTTCTTCATTATCCAGATAGTTTTGTTGAGCAGTAGGTGTTATGCTAGTGGCCAGACTGTGTTGAAGACTACTGGTGCCCCTGTTTGGCCCAGCTGTATTGTGATGTAGCGACTGTATACGCTACAGTGTGCTATATCAACTTCCGGTTCAGTAAAGATACCAACAAGGGACACATTCTGTGATAAAAGTTGTCCACTGCGCTGCACCCGTGTGTGGCCCACCTAGAATTGAAATATATGGTGGCTGCTGGCAGCCTATTGGGTTCTGACAAGGCATCTAGTCATATTTTGGGACTGCTGTTCTCTGAGCGCACCTTCTGACTTGAGCAGTGTATGCTGAACAGTGAGATAGATGCGCTGTTAAGACGCTTCTTAATGAACACATTGTCACACGAATGCAGCTTTAGACGATCCATAGTTTTGTCCTGCAGAGGATGCTTGCTGGCACGGGATAGGTAAGATTTTTGAACAACATGTATGTAGCCCTAGGGCTTCTATATGTTCAAAAGAAATGCTGGCCGCTGTAAAGAGGACCCCTGGCGTCTCCTGTTTGTGCTGACCTAGGGCCGGGGAGCCTTTGTTTCAACTAAACGGCTCATGCTTGGGTGAAGCCATTAAATATGAATAGCTCATATCAACTTAGGGCACAACAATCTGTTGGTCTGGGAGTGGTGTGTCATCCATGATGCAAAGAGATATTGTCCATTGTGGAGATACGTACGGAGTCATCTCAATTGGGCTGGAGGACTTTATGGTGTGTTTGGTTGGTTTGAGCTAGCAGCCCTCTTGCGGTTGCCACAGCTTAATTGTTTGTTTGTTGGACACCTGGTGCACGGCTGGAAGTTGTGCTGCATGGTCTTTTCATATCTGCTGTGCATCTGTCTAGAACCCGGTAGTGCATGGGGAAGGTTGGCTACATGTATGGCACTCTCCGCCGGTCTTAAAAGTGTCTTTTACATACTGGCAGATGCTTCCATGGATAGCTTCTATGGATAGCTTCTGTCGTGGTGCCATCGGATCAGCATCTGTGGAGTATATGGAGTATATGACACTTCTAGTACTACAGTAGTTTCTTGCTACTCTATTAGAAGCGGCCCTGTGGTTTTGCTCAGAAAAAGATTTGTCAATGTGTCAGTTGTCAGTTGCACTTTAGGACCCTACTGAGGATGCGGGTGGGGTAGGCAGGGGACAGGGACTAAGGATGCCGGTACAGGTTAGCCAGAGTGCCCACCCTGGTTGCACTTGTTGTTTGTCTTGTGGAGGGGAGGGAGGCGGTGTTTCGTGTGTTTCTCGGGAAGGGGCATCTCGGGGTTGGGCCAAGTAAGGGAGATAAGAGGAGGGATTACGTAATATCTGCCGGTCTGGGAGTATCCGTGGCACCAAGTGCCCAACCAGTATGCAACGGCTTTGAGGGAACACTGGTGGTCAGTACTAGCCGGTCCCCTCTATTTGCTGTAATCACTATCATTATCACTGAATGGTGTGGGTTACTGATCAATGATTACTGTGAGGGTGATCTAATGAGAAAGCTTAAGTGTCGTCCAAAGCAGCATATTTTTGCGAAATGGCACATAAAATGCGTGTTTTCAGAGATGAAAATACGGAGTGGGTGTTTTATCAATCTGCAACTTGACAGATTATAATCGAGAGAGTATGGAAGTTATTGTGATGTTTTTAGTTATGAGTTTGAGGATGATTTTCAAATGTAACATTCTAGCCGTGATTAAGACAGTGTGGTTGGCACAGCCTGCAAGTGCAAGCTGAACTAGCATGCCAAATACTTACAGGAATCCCATAGGGTCTGTAGAAACAGGTATGCTACCAGCCTACCACTGTGTTGACTTATCACCTGTCTCACTAGGCTGGCACTCGGCCAGTGAGACTGAAGGCAGCCCAAGAATGATCTCAGCTGAAAGCTATGAGCAAGACAACCAGGTCCCTTTAAATCTATGAGTTGCTCACGGTGCATCGAAAGCTCTGTGGCGGGTGCAACAAGGACCACGTCTGCCCCTCGTAGACTTCCCGCCGGGCACATGCGCGAGCAAGCGCAGGCAGCGTGTCCCTAGCAATGATCACGCCAACTTGTCACCGAGCGACTTGAGACCTCCAGTCCAACCTCTGTCTGCGTTTGAATCAATCATTGACTGTATGGGAAGCTTGTTGTTCACATGGTTTACCCCTCTCATATCGCTTGGACGATAGAATGCAGCTACAATTCGAAGACCTTCCCGGTGTACCGAGGGAAGCCCTGCCAGAGTCATGCAGCTCTTCGCTGTGGAGACAGTGGGAGAGGGTGCGTGTCCACACCGTCCAGATTCCACCGATCTTTGTACTTGAATTACGGTTGTCTTCGCAGTCTGTGGCGAGGCAGCGCCCTTCGCTCCTGAGAGCGATCACATATGCCTTTGGCGAACCCTACTTCTGGCTGGCGGGCTGCAATGTGAGTATCGAAAAGCCCTAGGATAAGCCCAAGGAAGTATGTTTTGTAAACAGAGGAGTGGCCTGTCATGAACCCTGAGTTTGTCACCTAGCCAGCCCCCCTGCGTTTTTGCCTGTGCCACCTCCAAGGAGTAGCATGAGCATCACTCTATGGGGGAAAGAGGCAGCACAAGGCACATATCACGCGCAACTGCATGCGTGACAAAGCGACTGCAACAGCAGCAGCAGCAAGAGCAGCGGTAGAAGCAGCAGCGTTGACAGCAGCAGCAGAAGCAAGAGCACTGATAGGAGCAACAAGAGCAGCAGCAGCAGTACAAGCAGCCGGACAAAAGCAGTGGCAGCAGTTGCAGCAGCAATACGAACAGCAGCAGCAATTACAGCAGAGGCCAGTTGCTTATACTTGACTTGCACTTTGCTCACAGCAGGCTCAAAACCATGCCACAGCCCTTGATAACCCTTGCACTGAACCCTTGGTCTGTTTGATTTAATTACTGCTGCTTCTTGCGTTGCAGTTGGTTGATGACACCCTGACCTTCATCAGTACCCTGCTGCTAAACCTCCTGGTGACACACCTCCAGTCACACACGTCACCCGGATTACATGGGGGTGCATCCAGTAGTTCCAGCAGTGGTGGCCCTGCCAGCTGGGTGCCAGGGTTTAGCAGCCCCTACTTTGGGTTCTATGTGGCGGGAACACGGGCAGTGGCTGCAGTGTGTAAGGGACTGCTGCTGACTCAGTATCACTACCGCCTGAGCATGCTGCAGTGCAGAAAACCCCGAATGCACCGATGTGCTTTAGCCCTTACCAGAATGTACGCCTAAAGACAAGCCTGATGTTTCATGGAAATCATTGGCAGGTTTGAAAGCATCACAAGCGTGCTTAGGCAAGGCCAAAGAGCAAGCCTAAGCTGCCCAAGCTAGCCTGTCTAACCCCTTGGCAGGGCTGCCTGACCCGCCTAAGCTGCCTAAGGTCAGGCGAAACTGGGATTCGGCGCGTAGAGCATCATTGCATGCAGGTGGGGGTGTAGCAGGGACAGGGACAAGAGAGTGAGGAGGTGGGGAGAGTGAGGAGAGGTGGTGCCGGGGTGGGAAGGGAGCGGGAGGAGGGGTGGGGCCGGGAGGGGCTGGTGGGTGTGGGAGAGGAGGGTGGGGGTGGGAGAGGGAGGCGGGATGGGAGAGGGAGGTAGGGTGGGAGGGGAGGAGGGGTGGGAGAGGGAGGTTTTGTAGGAGAGGGAGGAGGGGTGGGAGGTGGGCGTGGGGATAGGAGAGGACTTCACTTCACAACTACCGGCTGAGCGTCATCCCATGCAGGTGTGGATTGGGGCGGGGTGGGAGCCAAGGTGGGACTGGGAGGGGCGTGCACAACATTTGGTCAGAATAGCCTCCTTTGAACCTTCTGGTTCAGTTTTTATTGCATGCATGTGGGAGGCGAGCGTGGGGTCACATCCCGGCCAGGAGAGGTACAGATCTCACCAGGCTTGGCCTCTACAGGCAGGAAGTGAATTGTGCTGGGGTCCATTTGAGTTCACTCTTTTCTGACACGGTCAAAAATTTCTGTGATGTGTAGGTTACGAGCTGGCCTGACGGGGTGTATGTATCAAACAGCACTACTGGGACCCAGCAACAGCAGTAGCAGCAGCAGTGACAGCAAGAGCACGGGGAAGTGGCGCCCACCAGTAGCAGTAAGGGCAGTGCTGCTGCTGCTGCTGATTGTGGTGGTGTTGATGTGTCTACCTTGATGGCAGTTGATACTGGTCGAGCAGTGAACCTGGTGGTCTCAGTACATGCACTGATTTCACTGCCAATACAGATTGCAGCTGCTATGTATCTGCTGTATACACAGGTGGGGGGAGGTGTGTGGGAGGGAGAATGGGAGGGAGGGAGGGTGATCGCCCGATAATGAGGGGGCAAGGGAGAGAGGGGTCCTGGGGGGGATAGCAATGGGAGGGGTGAGGATGGGAGGCGTTGGCAGGGGAGAGAGTGGAAGGGCAGGGTGGGGTGAGTTGGGGTAATAGAAAGAAGGTGGGAAGGGATGGAAAGGAGACATGGGCAGGGATTGGGAAGGAGAGGGATGGGAAGGGGAGGCGGGGGTTGGAGTGGCACTGCCCATGGGGTGGACATGGGTTGGGGTGGACATGGGGAGCGGGGCCAAGGGAAGGGGGCAAGTGATGGAAGAGGAGGGTAGAAAACGCCCGGGGGGGGGGGGGGGGAGGAGGGGCGCCAGCTGCATGGCAGTGACCGGGAAGGTGGGAGGGTGGGATTGAGAAAGGTGGACTTGGGAAGTGTGACAGGGGTTGATAGGCTGGAATGGAAAGGAGACTGAAGTGGGTGTTCCGGGGGTGGGGGGGGGATTGACAGGAGAGCAGAAACACTGTCAACTGTTAGTAGATGGAGATAAGAGAGGGAGTGGAAGGCCAGAGACTGGTGCAGAGGGAGAGAGCATAAGGTGGTAAAGGAGGAGAGGATAAAGGGCGGTTGATAGCAAGGGCTAAGATGGGCCCTGTTGTGGAGAGGACCAGGATCTGTTCAGGGCATGTTTTGATGGTATAGCGGATGGAATAGATGGGGGAACTAGTATGCAGAGATATTCTAGCGTTTAGTTCCCCAGCAAAGGGAAAAGGCCGTTTCCTGGCGGGCATGATTTGTTGGTATTGGGCCAGCAGGAATAAAGGAGAAGCCCTTGGCGTATTTGTTCGATTGAGGTGGGCTGGCTTGTGTGATGATCACACCATTATGTGCCACCTGATCCTTTAATCTCGTGGCACTACATCTCGTAGCACTTCCTTCCTGATGAGTACACCCCATATACGCACTGACCCATGCATCATGCTATTGCTGCTAGAGACGCATGCCTCCTGGCAGTATTAATGATGTGTCACTACGCCTACGGGCCCCAGGGAATCCAGTTCTAGCTTTAACTTTACCAGCACTTAGCTTTCTGAACTGCTTGTAAAGCTACAGGACAGCAATTGGGCAGGTTACTATTGCACACCCCTAGTCCAGAGTGATCCCTACTTCATCAATTGCCAAACAAAGTATAAGTGGGCAGGAGGTACGCCTTCCTCCCCACAAGAGCAGCCCATTATTTAGTGGCCCTAAGCAATATTTATCTGAAATAGCAGATGCACAGTATGGTCATAGATACAACAGTCCTCTCCAGCAGTGAAATGTTGTACCATTTGCCCTGGAGTATGCATTGCTTGCTGGGAACATTTTTCAAGTGCAGAAGCCCATCCTGAACCACCTCTGCATGCTCGGTCCTATGCCTTGACCGATCAACTGCCAGCAGCCAGCAGCATGGGCACTCCTACTTCTGTCCTGGGTGAATGTTTGCTGTAGTGGTGCACCTTCCTTTGTCCTGGGTGAATGTTTGCTGTAGTGGTGCACCTTCCTTTGTCCTGGGTGAATGTTTGCTGTAGTGGTGCACCTTCCTTTGTCCTGGGTGAATGTTTGCTGTAGTGGTGCACCTTCCTTTGTGTTGGGTGAATGTTTGCTGTAGTGGTGCACCTTCCTTTGTCCTGGGTGATTGTTTGCTGTAGTGGTGCATCTTCCTTTGTCCTGGGTGAATGTTTGCTGTAGTGGTGCACCTTCCTTTGTCCTGGGTGAATGTTTGCTGTAGTGGTGCACCTTCCTTTGTCGTGGGTGATTGTTTGCTGTAGTGGTGCACCTTCCTTTGTCCTGGGTGAATGTGTGCTGTAGTGGTGTACCTTCCTTTGTCCTGGGTGAATGTTTGTTGTAGTGGTGCACCTTCCTTTGTCCTGGGTGATTGTTTGCTGTAGTGGTGCACCTTCCTTTGTCCTGGGTGAATGTTTGCTGTAGTGGTGCACCTTCCTTTGTCCTGGGTGAATGTTTGCTGTAGTGGTGCACCTTCCTTTGTCCTGGGTGAATGTTTGCTGTAGTGGTGCACCTTCCTTTGCAGCAAGAGCTGGGTGTGTATGGACATAAATAATAGTTGTAATCCAGAAGATAGATCCAAGTCTACAGTACATGCTACTACGGTAGTGTGCCGTCAAATGGTGACTTAATGGTGACCTTGCATTGGACCAGAGCTGAGGTCCATGACGGATCCTAGAGATGGAAGTAAGTGTAACTGTGTGTCACATAGTAGTTGGCCCTGTGCAAAACGATCTTGACTTATCACAATTGCAGTTTTCTGCTCTTTAGGGGGGCACAGAGCAAGTTCATCAGCAACTCTCAGAAGAGAATATGGAGTGGCTGGTGTGAACACGGGGGCAGTAAGGTCAGCATCTCTTTGAAGCAGAGAGGACTGCTCTGCTGCAACGCCTACCTGTATGTAGATGCTGCTTTGGATCGAGGTTCCCTTTGAACCGCTCAAGCAAGTAGTCCTATGCTGGCCTGTGCCAAGCCTTCTTCACCGCCTGGTCAAGCTCAGCTGGCTTGACATCGGCGTGGCTAGTCTCAAAGGAGTTTGATTGTGTGGGCTTGTGGCCGCCGTTGTGAGTACTTATCTGAAGTAGTTGGCTCCTTCGGGGTGACGATGTCCCCCACCAGATAGTTACATCTATTTTGTACTCCTCTCTGCAGCGGATTGTTGAGGATCCAGCTAGATGTTTGTTAAGGGGGAAGGCTGGTAATTCTGATGGACCATGTTCCAGTATTTCTGCCCATGGAGCCTAGGTTGGCTCCGTACGGGCGCCCCCTTTGAGGGGCCATGATGTAATCGTAATCGTAACCTGAAGAGACAGATGCCATTACAGCGGGGAGGGATGTAATCAGCGGGAAAGGGGCGGGCAGGGGGGGTTGTAATCAGGCGGGAGGGAGGGGAGGGGGCCGTTGTAATCGTAAGTGCAGAGGGGCGTCGGTTGTAATCATGTAGCAGTGGCCAGGCCTGGGAGGTGCGTGCGGGCGAGGGAAGGGGCATGGCTGTATCGAGGGGTGCTTTCATGAATGAATGCAGCGGAGGAAGTGGGGGAGGGAAGGCAATGCCTGAGCCGCATGGCAGTAAGTGCGGTGTAGCCGGGCTGGCAATGAAGGGAGCAGCCAGCGCAAGTGCAGGGGAGGAGGTTTGTAGTAATATAAGAGGGGTGTTGAATTGTGTGGAGGGGCGGGGGGTGTAAAGCCCGATGGGTTCTGGTCGGGGCTGCGACATCTTCGGGACGTTGAGTTGTGAAAAATGGGTGATTGAGCGCCTTGTGGTGACCGAAACGCGTTGGAGTTGTAATCACTTGTGGAGTTGTTGCCACCCATACCTGAGAATGGAGACTTAGTGCGGGGTCAATTAACTTAAAGTCAGAAAGCAAACGGAACCACCGGCGGAGCAGGAAAGCAGCGCAACGCCCCATAGTACGATTTAATCACGAGCATGTGAGAGCAGGTCCATAGCAGTCCTGATTGCGAAAGTGTAGCCGGCCCCTACCCGTTGGCTGGGTGCTGGATTGCTGAGTGCAGTTGCAGAAATTGAGTGTGGTTAGAGCATAAAGGCTCCCAGATGTCTTCGCTGTCACGTCGCTTCTGTTGGGTCCTGCTGTTAGAAGTAGAGGAGTTGCGATGGTTACCTGTAAGCGGCCAAGTGTGAGCTGGTGTCATCGGCTGCATGCCTCCGGCGTGTCAGCACCTGTTACACTTCCCCGGTGATAAAGAGTAGCGCATACACTACTATGATAGCAGGCATGATGGCTAATGCCTAGGTGACAGTGCAGTGCAAGTAAGCCCCCTTTGATACTCGAGCATCTAGTTCCGGCTGCCGCGGCCGATAGAGCTTGTGTGGCGGACACGAAGACCTCAAGGAGACTGTGTGGTTCACCCAGCACTTGGCGACCATGGAAATGAAACCCCGGATTGACAGAAGAGCCAGGGCAACGAAACCCCGATATGCCACGGACGACACCATGAGGGACAAGCTAGTGGCAAGGGCGGCCATCAAGTTTGGTTACGGGCTTGTGACTGGTGTGCCCTTTACCCTAGTGATCAAGCTAATTCTACTCGTACCCACTCTGGTGAGGAACTCAAATTGCTCTGGCAGCTTCGTCTCCTCGAAGCTGCTACAGTGGGAATCGAACGCAAGCGCACCGCCAATAGGGCCTACAAAGGCTACTTTACAAAGCGTGAAGGCGAAACCGACCATTGTAGCAGAAATCAGAGATGTCATGCAGAGCAATCAACAGCTGTACTGCAACAATGAAGTGCCCGAGCTCCCCAGAGGTATCGGTGTGCAGGTCTTGCAACCGCACGGCGTCACCTTGTATGGGCCAGTGGACAACTACAATTTGAAGTACCTTCAGAAAACTGCCAGACTTGAAAGCCATATGATGCACGAGATGGTGTGGGCCATCGGGCAATACAGGGCCTCTACGACTGCAGAGCCTAAGAAGCCCCTTGTCCTGGATATAGGTGCGGATATTGGCTGGGTGACTGCAAATGCTGTGAAAGCTGGTGCACGTGTGGCTGCCTTTGAAGCCAGGACGTCCATGCTTTGGGGCCTTCATAAAACCCTATGTTCTTCTCCCTGGATGATGGAGTCAGTGGTGCTGTATCCCATGGACTTGGGTCTTGATACAGGGGACTGCATTTACATTAGCTCAGATGGATATGATTCAGATAGCAGGAAGGTCTGCCTTAATGAATCTGAACCCTATCCTGGCCTGCCTATTGGGGCAATGAGGGTGACAAGGTGGCCGCAGGATACCAGCAGGTACCTGGTTGTTTCATCTCTTGATAAGCTGTTTGATGAGCATATCCAAGTAATGAAGGTAGATGTGCACAGTGATGAAGGCAGCAGGCCTCTAGTGCTTCAAGGTGCTGAGGCACTTCTCCGCAAGGGGCTTGTCCCCTACATCATCCTTAGGGTGGATGAGCCCATGCTGCAATTTGCTGGCAAAGGCCATGTCCTGGATTTCTTGCAGGCACATAATTATGCATGTAGCTACTTTGGGTTTCAGGGCAGGGCCATCCAAGACATGGATGATTACTTGAATGGCAAGGGTCGCTTGCCAAGCGATAACTTATACGACAATGTGTACTGCTACCTTAAACGGGCTGCGGAGACTGTGAAGGACTTTGCCCCAGTAAGTGTCAGGTCACGAAAGCTTACATGAAGTCTGCTTCTATTGATAAGCAAGCACAAAAAAAACTAGGAGGTATGGCTGTTTCTGACAGGGTCTGATGTAAGCAATATGTATGAATATGTATAACCTGTTTTTTGCTTAATGTATGGGACAGAGCAATAGACTATGTGTGGACTGAACTTGATAGGTATGCAGTCTCTATATGCCTTGCGTGGAGGGTTGGGAAGGGTTGTGAGGGTTGGGAAGCATAAGTGAAGCAGCTTGGATCACAATTAACAGATCGTCTCTGGTCGAAGTGATGTAAGTTTCCATGCAGGACAAAAGCAATCAGTCAAAGGTTACCATTTCTACGTTATCCAGATATGAATTAAGTTTTCTGCAACAGTAGGTGCTATGCTAGTGACCGTCTGAGTTGAGGACACTGGTGTCCCTGTTTGAGTGGCCCAGCTGTATTGTCGTGTAGCGACTGTATACGCTACTGTGTGCTCTATCAACTAGCCTTAGTTCAAGATACCCAGGAAGGGACACATTGCGGGTAGTATGTTGTCCAGTGAGCTCCATCCGTATGTTGGACCACTTAGAATTCGGAATCACTAGAGGCTACTAACTCGCAACCTACTAAATCTGACGGCGACTAGTCATATGTTGGGACAGACGCCTTTCGATGGCACCTTCTGACTTGAGCAGTGTATGCTGAACAGTGACAGACGATTGCTAATGAGCACATAATCACACAAACTCAGCAGTAGATGGTTTGCAGGGTTTTTTCCAGAGGATGCTTACTGGCACGGGATAGGCCAGGTCTTTGGACAAGCTGTATGTAGCCATGGGGCTTCTATTGTGACTTCGTTTCGTGACTTTCATGTGTTTATGACAGTAGTCTTGGCAGCTCTTCTTAGCACCCCTGGCCTGCTCCTGTTTGCACACTAGGGTGGGGGAGCCTTCGCTGTTAGCTACACGTCTAATGCGGGTCGAAGCTAGTAAATGTGAAGAGCTGGTATGGACATAGGGCACACAGTCGGCTGTTGGTCTGGGGGGTGGTGTGTAATCCTCAATCCAAAGACGTGCTCACACTTGACATATGGACTCACATCATCACGGCTGGGGGACATTTACATGGCACGTTTGGTCGGTTTAACCCAGCGATAGTTTTCTTGTGGTGGCCACACCTTGAAGTGTTTGTTTGTTTGTTGGAGACCTGGTCGGTGCACGGCTGTAAGTCGTGCTGTGGTCTTTTCATGTACTGCTGCCGGTCTCTCCAGTACCTGGTAGTGGATGGGGAAGGTTGGCTAGCACCTGGCGCTAACCAACCTTCCCCATCCACTGAAAGATGTTCAATAGAATGGCACTCTCTGGATCCACAAAAGGATGTTCAATAGATTGCCAGCAGGAACAGGAGCAGCAGGAGCAGCTGCCCCCTTAGCCAAGGCTCGCTAGCGCCCTGCCTGCTGAGATGCACCAGCCTGGCTGCTGCTATGGAAAGGGGGGAGGGAGGGGCTGGGGAAGGTGCTGCTCCAGTGCGCTTGGCTAACCCACCTCCAGTTACTGATGCAAAGGTACTAGCTGGCTTCTTGCTAGTGCCATGGCCCTTGGATGCAGCCGCAGCTGCCGTTGCAAATGAGGCGGGGTCGACAGACGCTTGTGCCTGGGACTGCTTGCTGCTGTAGTCTGCAGCTCCATTCTTTGGGGGGGGGGGGCATCAGGCTGCTGCTCTGCTGTGTGCGGTAGCTGCTCTGCTGTGTGCAGTAGCTGCTCTGCTGCTGTGGACCCTTGTTCTGATTAATCCTCTTTCCTCCTCCTCCTCCCCTGAGCTACATAAGCTAGCTGTAGCAGCAAGATGATGGTTTGGCTGCCCTCGGGATCATGCTTCTGTCAGAAGTGTACTGCTAATGGGGTGGAGGACAACACCACGTCATCCTCAATTGTTCTGCATATTTCTGACGCATTGTGTGTGTCGATGCATGACAAATGCAGAGATATGTAAGAAAAAGAACTACGCAGAGAACGGGTAGATACAAAATGTTTGTGTGTGTGACATGTCGATGGTGTGACCATAGGGCATGATAGGCAGGTGATGAAGGCATGGACAAGTTCATGTTTGATGTATCCAACATGAATGGTGAATGAAGGAATGATACCTGAAGGTTACTTGAGGTGAAGTGTTGCGACGCATGTTCCTGAGGTCACGCCTCAAGTAGCCAACCCAAGGTCGCTGAATGAAGCATGTAAGTACTCAATGGTCTCATAGGAGCAATATTGCTGCTTGGTGCGTTATGGTGGTGGAGTATTTCATTGATATTAGAATATATATCCCCGGCGTGGATGTGGTGGACTTACCGGATATCTTGCTCCCGGCAGGTCAATATCTGGATATGTTTGATTCGGAATCGGAGCCAGATGTTCCTGGTGATTCGTCTGATGAGGAACTGACTGAAGTCTAGATAGATACATGCTTGGGTATTAGCCTTGGTTGGTGCGTTGGACCTCTTGGGTGGTACATATGAGATGGACTTACTGGACATCCTGCTTGCTTGGTGCTTGGTGCTTGGCGGGTGCTTGGTGCACTGTTCTGTAGTGTTTGATTTGGACACAGATAAGTCTCCTGCTGGTGATTTGTTTGCTGGTGATACTATTTGCCGTGTCCGTAGTTGGATGTCTGCTTGGTATTCCTCTTGCTTGGTGGTATGGATTCCATTGTTTTTGGACCCACCCGATGGTGTGTTTGGTCGTTTCGACTTAGCAGCCCTTTGCAATTGCCGCACCTTTAATTTTCGTTTGTTTGTTTTGTTATGGCGCTACTCATAATGCAGGAAGGGGGGAACTGCTGCTTTGTTAGCTTTCAGACAACCTCACCACCAGCGCCGTTGGAATCAAAATCTGGCAAGTATCATGTGCTGCTGCAATCTAGAGGACTATAGATAAGCACGCTTAGGGTGGGGCCTGCCCTGTACTGCCCAAGTTCATGAATCAAGCTGCACGCCATGTGGCCAAAACTTGTGTAGTCTGTGTGCCTGCATTAACTGCTGAGGAAAAGCCAGATCTAAGTAGGCATTTTGATGATTATCCTGTGACCTGTTCTCCTCAGATGGTGACGTTTGAGATGAGGCGTACGTCCTCTTTGTCATCCTGATGAATTTATATGTATTATGTTTGGTAGTTGTCTCAGATCAAACTGAAGTTGTAGTCCTTCCGTTATCAGATGCTTTTGACCAAGTCGTGCATTGAAGCGGTCATTGCGGCCCTATGAGCCCCCATTGGCTCCCAGGATGCCCTCTTAGGCTAGGTGGTAACCTGGTAATCCGGTGGTACTTTAAATAAGAAGGCAAAAAACCACAGTGGGCCAGTGCAATGACCAATGGTACTGTACGATCAAGCCATGTGACGCTGTATGCGAGATTAGGCCGAAATTAGCCGTCATTTACTCGGGGGTATAGGTATTCTCTACCAGAAGTACAGTTTTCAGCGAACGAGCCCTACTATTATCTAAGCACACACACCAAGACCAATCTCTCAGTCACCTTCATTGGCAGCAGCGGGCGTTACAGCCGGCAGGCAGCACACGACATAGGGGGAAAAGCCGACTTCCAACACATGAAACACCACAAAGCAGCACCAGCACACGAACACCACTACTACCATCCACAAGCACCGAGCAACATGCTAGGGAAGCACACCCCAACCCTCACAACACACTAGAACCACAAGCAGTTACCCCTCGGCAACTCCCCCAGACAAAACAATGCAAAATGCAGACAGACCCCAAAGCAGTCCGTGACAAACCAGGAAACCGCCCTGAAAGCCTGGTGTCCCAACTGGCGCCAACCAAAGCTGTCCCCATCCAGTAAGGCCCAGTTAGGAAGCCTGAGGAGGCCGGAGGCCGGAGGAAGAAAAATACCAACGGGGCGACGCCAGTTGGTTAGTCCTTGCACTGTGAAGCCCAGCCATCCAACTCACAGGGTGTTTCCATTGGGAGGAATAGCACGGAATAAGCCCAATTGCAATAGCGTATTCCTTCGCTATTCTTGTCTGGGTTTCCACAGGACAGGAATAGCGGGCTCGAAAGCAATGATACCGTATTCCGCACTTTACACTAGGAGAAAAAGGGGGCTATTACATCTGGCATTACAGGGGTTATTGGCTGGCCCCGGTAGGGGCAAGCTATAGCGTCGCGTATACCATAGCAATGGAAGTTTACCGGTTTGGCCGGCTGACGTGGCACTCTGCACAGACTCGGAGGGCTCCCTATCTCCAATACTGAATACTTGTGACAACGCGGGATCTGTTTTAGAACTGCGTGGTTGATACTTCGCATCCCTAGGCAATTAGCAGCAGCCGAGACGGTCGGTCCCCTGTTGCTGAACCAGAAAGCATGCTCATACCTTCGTAGCTTTCCAGCAGTTGTCAAGCGACAACTCAAAGAAAAGTGGCGGATGTCTGTGTAATTTAATGCGCGTGGCCCTCCTTTCTTGTCTCAGCGAAGTTCGTAGGCCCTTTCATGAGCAGCACCATGGCTGTCGGGACGCTTGGTCCTCCCAACGAGCTGAGCAGCCACGACCTTGCCGTACATTGCCACATTGCCAGCATGTAACTTACGTTTCAAGTGTAGATGTGTGCCTGCTTGCCGTTGGAAGATCCTACAAGCAAGCCGCGATCTCCGTTTGGGAAGGTTCCGGCTTGATGGAAACTCTGCACACATATGACTGGGGAGCATGACAGGTGCCGAAGCAATAGTCGGACATAGCATGGTGCTTGGGAGAAGTCCATGCTCACTGCACCGTGCCAAGTCTGGGGAATTTCGATGCTGGGAAAGCGAGCAGCACAGATTGAGCAGGGCAAGCAGCGTCGCAGCGTGTCCCGGCAGCAGAGGAAGAATGCTCCATCAGTAAGCCTGATATTGCTGCATGTCAGGGGCTTGCATGCTGAAATGCATTACTTTCCTGCATGCACCACGCTTCACGCACTTAGCTTCTTCCTTCACATGACGGAAGCTTGCACCGCCTTGCTCAGCCCACCCGATTCTGGCTTTTTGCAAAGCAGACTTTTAGCATTATGCTGTTAAAATAGTTTTACACAGTAAGAGCTGACCTGTGAAGCTTTACCAACGCCGTTTTACTTCAACATTCCCAGGAACATGTATGCTTGTACTGCTTTGCCTTTTCAATTCATTCGGCCTCATCAGCACTGCTTCGCCTTCGCAATCTGGCTTGCTAATGCTATATCAGTGTTTTAAGTGCACAGGCTATGTAGCCATTACACAGCTATAGCCCAGCGGCAAGTGCAGCAGCAGTTGCATGCAGACTGTGGAGCCCATTGCTTACTTCCTTTCCTCCAATCATGTTACCGCCTTCAGACAGCACCCTTGCACTTCAAAGCATAAGGCTATAGACAAGTGAGGCATGCTGCACAAAACCTACATTGTAACCGGGGCCAGCCATCTTGGGGCGAAGCCCTTTATTACAGCAATTACAGCCATATCACAGCCTTTACAGTAGCTTTACATAAATAACAGTGTAACAGCTGTATGTAATCTGCTGTAATGTTCGCTTGTAACTTATGTAACCTGCTGTAACATGTGTAATAAGTCCACTGTAACTTGCTGTAATTGTGGCTTGTAACTTGTGTAAGCTGCTGTAACATGTGTATCTTTACTGTAGTTCGTGTAATTGCGGCTTGTAGCTTGTGTAATCTGCTGTAACCTGTGTAAGTCCACTGTAAGTTGCTGTAATTGCGCCTTGTAGCTTGTGTAATCTGCTGTAACCTGTATTAGCGAGGAATACGGACCTGAAGTAGGAATAGCGATCATGTGCATGGCCATTGTTGCATCGCTCTTACGTTCAAACTGTGCTGTCTCTTTGCTAAGTAACAGTAGATGTTACCGAAGCTCGCGGTAAGGCCCTCCGGCCCTTACAGATGTCACATTGAATAACATTGCACTTGAGGTCCAGGTGCATGCCGCGAGTTCATGGCTTAGAAGCTTTCAGAAGCCGTACTATGTCCGATTATGATAGGCGCGACCTGCCACGGTCGCGCCTATCATATTCGGATGCCCCTCGCAGAAATAGAAGCCGTGGCATCTGCGAGGGGCGTGCATTGCCGGTGCCAGACCCGAGTGACAGGAGCAGCAAACCGGAATTGCAGTGGAAATGGCAAAAGAGTATTCCGGAATAGGGAGGGAATAAGAAATAGGAATACAGTAGTCCGGTCTGATTTCGCGGGAACACCAATGGAAACACCCTGTTATCCACATGACCAGCCACACCCAGCAGAGCAGACAACACAAACAGGAGCTGCCAACAAACAACGAGAAAAATGCAACAAGCAAGACAAAACACACCAAGCCAGAAACTGGCACCGGACGATCAAGCATGCAAGAAGCACGGTGGAAGCAAGTCATGCAGCCTGCGCAAGGTGGAGCCCGAATTGACGACCCCCACGGCACCCCAAGCAATATATGGCAACGTGCACAAATGGGTTATAGGTGTTCTCTACTAGAAGCCTTGCCTATAGGTTTCGCCTCTAAGGAAGCTCAACCGGCAGGATTCCGCTGAGCAGTTTGCACGGCAGCGTGCCCAGCGTGGGCATGGCGGCGGGCGGTGGCACTCGAGTACTCCATCACTTCTCACTCTTCCCCTAGTGCGCACTAAGGCCTTCAAACCTCGTTGAGAGTAACTATACCCCCCTAGAACGCTATGCACCTCATATAGGTATAACGCCAATACCATTATGTCAGTGCAGTGCAGCGCCTGTCCCACAGCCAAGCATCTAGTTCATTAGGCTGCCGGCGATAAAGATATTTCGTGTGGGGGAGACGAACACCTTCACCAGCAAAGTAAGTTTGATCTAGCCAGCGCTTTGCGGCCATGAAAGTAAGACCATGTACTGATAGGAGAGCTATGGCAGCCAAACCTCCATATTCTTCGGACACCATGGGAGACAAGCTACTAGTGGACACTGCGGCCGACAACTTTCGTTACGGACTTGTCACTGGCATGGTCATCCTCTTAGTGATGCAGCTGATACCTGAGGGATTCATGCTACTGAGAGAGTCAAATCTCACCTACAAGCCGATACATATGGATTTGGACGCAAGCACGCCAGATGCAGCGACGGAAAGCCTTAAGGCCTCGACCAGCGCAATCCAGATTAGGGATGTCATGCAGAACGATCAGCAGCTCTATTGCATCAATCCAGTGCCCGAGCTCACCAGAACTTTCGGGAGCGTGCAGGTCTTGCAGCATGTCACCTTGTATGGGCCAGTAGACGATTACGATTTGAAGTATCTTCAGAACATTGCCGCCATTGAAAGCCATTTGCTGGACGAGATGATCTGGGCCATCGGGCAATACAGGGCCTCTACCACTGCAGAGCTTAAGAAGCCCCTTGTACTGGACATAGGTGCAAACATCGGCTGGGTGACAGCAAATGCTGTGAAAGCTGGTGCACGTGTGGCTGCCTTTGAAGCCAGGCCGTCCATGATTCAGGGCCTTCGAAAGACCTTGTGTTCTTCGCCCTGGATGATGGAGTCTGTGGTGCTGTATCCAATGCAGTTGGGTCTTGGTACAGAGGACTGCATTTACATAAACTTAGATTTCGTTGGGTATGCTTCAGACAGCAGTGTAGTGTGTGCGAAAGAACCTGGGGCTGTTTTTGGCGTGCCTATTGGGGCAGTGAGGGTGACAAGGTTGGCACAGTATACTAGTGGTGCCCAGTTGGTAGTTTCATCTCTTGACAAGCTCTTTGACGAGCATATCCAAGTGATGAAGGTGCATCTCGACGGCAGCAGGTCTCTAGTGCTTGAAGGTGCTGACGCACTCCTCCGACAGGGGCTTGTCTCTTACATCATCCTTAGGGTGGAGGAGCCAATGCGGCAACTTACTGGCAAAGATCAGGTGCTAAGTTTCTTACGTGCAGATAAGTATGCATGTAGCTTTTTTGGGTTCCAGGGGCCCCCGATCCATGACCTGGACGACTTTTCTCCAAGTTCGTTACCCCAGAATGTGTACTGCAGTCTTACACGTGCTGCAGAGAGTGTGAAGGATGTTCCCCCAATAAGTCTCAGGTCCCGCAAGGCTATGTAAGGTCCACCTGTATAAGTGAACAGGAAATGCTCAATCTTTTTTGGAGTCTGCAAGCTCTTTACCCTGTATTTGGCACTATGTAGATGTATGTATGGACTGAAGTGGGTATCTTCATATTGGTATGCAGTCTCATGTGTGCCTTGCGTTGAGGCTAGGGACACTAGTCACACTTTCTTAAACACAAGTGAAGCTGGTTGGACCCTCGTGAAGCGCTTGTTCCTGCTCTAAGTGATGCAAGCTTTCATGTAGGCCAAAAGGCCAAGCAATCAGTTAAATCTTACCGTTGCTCCATCATCCAGATGGTTGTGTTTAGCAGTAGGTGTTATGCTAGTGTCCAGACTGTGTTGAGGACTACTGCTCTGAGTCCCTGTTTGGCCCAGCTGTATTGTATACGCTACAGTGTGCTGTTTTAACATCCGGTTCAGTAAAGATACCAACAAGGGACACATTGTGTGTAAAATGTTATCCAGTGCGCTGCACCCGTGTGTGGCCCACCTAGCATTGAAGTTAATGGTGGCTGCTGGCAGCCTATTGGGTTCTGACGGGGCATCTAGTCATATTTTGGGACTGGTGTTCTCTGAGCGCACCTTCTGGCTTGAGCAGTGTATGCTGAACAGTGAGATAAATGCGCTATTGACACTTCCTCATGAACGCATTGTCACACAAATGCAGCTCTAGACAATCCACAGTTTTTTTCTTGCAGAAGATGCTTGCTGGCATGGGATAGGTAAGATCGTTGAACAACCTGTATGTAGCCCTGGGGCTTCTATTGTGATTACATTTCGTGCCGGCTTCTATATGTTCAAAAGAAATGCTGGCAGCTGTTAAGAGGACCCCTGGCATCTCCTGTTTGTGAGTGACCTAGGGCGGAGGAGCCTTAACTCAACTAAATGGCTCATGCTGGGTTGAAGCCATTAAAATGGGGAAAGCTTAGATTGATATAAGGCACAACAATGTTGGTCGGGGAGTGGTTTGTGATCCATGATGCAAAAACATATTGCTCCCGGTGGACATATGCCATTCATGTCATTAAGTCCGGCACCTGGGCATCATGGCATGTTTGGTCGGTTCGAGCTAGCAGCCGTCTTGCGGTTACAACAGCTTGAATGTTTGTTTGTTGGAAACCTGGTGCAGGGCTGGAAGTTGTGCTGTGATCTTTTCATATCTGGTGTGCGTCTGTCTAGAACCTGGTAGTGGATGGGAAAGGTTGGCTACCTGTGTATGGCACTCTCCGCCGGTCTAAAAAATGTGTTTAACATACTGGCAGATGCTTCCATGGCTTCTGTTGTGATGCCATCGGATCAGCATCTGTGGAGTATATGGAGTATATGGCACCCTTAGGACTACAGTAGTTTCTTGCTACTCTGTGGTGTTGCTCAGAGAAAGATTTGTCAATATGTCAGTTGTCAGTTGCACTTTAGGACCCTACTGAGGATGCGGGTGGGGTAGGCAGGGGACAGGGACTAAGGATGCGTACAGGTCAGCCAGAGTGCCCACCCTGGTTGCACTTGTTGTTTGTCTTGTGGAGGGGAGGGAGGCGGTGCTTTGTGTGTGTTTCTCGGGGAAGGGGCATCTCGGGGTTGGGCCAAGGGAGATAAGAGGAGGGATTACATACTATTTGTGTCTTGGGGTGTCCGTGGCACCTTTCGAGTGCCCAACCAGTATGCGACGGATTTGAGGGAACACTGATGGTCAGTATTGGCGGCGTCCCCTCTGTTTGCTGTGATCACTATCACTATCACTAAATGGTGTGGGTTACTGATCAATGATTATTGTGAGGGCGATTTAAGAAAGCTGATGTGTTAAAAGCAGCATATCTTGGCGAAGCTGGTACATAAAATGCGTGTTTAGTTCAGAGAAGAAGATACTGAGTGGGTGGTTTGATCTGCAACTTGACAGATTTGAATCAAGTGAATGTGAAAGTTGTGGTGATGTTTTTTGTGATGAGTTTGAGAATGAATTAGTTGAAATTAATGCTATTGGTCCGTTTGGTTTTGTGGAAGCCCCTTGAGCTTCGTGTTGGCTCTGGGCTTTTGTCTTTTTCAAACTGTAACATTCAAGCCGTGTTCAAGACCGTAGTGGTTGGCACAGCCTGCAAGTGCAAACCTGAACTAGATGCCAAATACTTACAGGGATCCCATAGGGTCTGTAGAAGCAGGTATGCTACCAGCCTACCACTGTGTTGACTTATCCCCTGTCTCACTAGGCTGGCACTCGGGCAGTGAGACTGAAGGCAGCCCAAGAGTGATCTCAGCTGAAAGCTATGAGCAAGACAACCAGCTCCCTTTGGATCAATGAGTTGCTCACGGTGCATCGAAAGCTCTGTGGCGGGTGCAACAAGGAGCACGTCTGCCCCTTGAGACTTCCCGACGCTGGGCCATGCGTGAGCAAGCGCAGGCAGCGTGTCCTTAGCAATGGTCACGCCACCTTGTCACCGAGCAACTTGAGACCTCCAGATTAACCTTTGTCTGCATTTGAATCAGTCATTGACTGTATGGGAAGCTTGTTATTCACATGGGTGACCCCTCTCATATCGCTTGGACATAGAACGCAGCTACAGTTTGAAGACCTTCCCGATGTACCGAGGGAAGCCCTGCCAGAGTCATGCAGCTCTCTGCTGTGGAGACAGTGGGAGAGGGTGCGTGTCCACACCGTCCAGACTCCACAGATCTTTGTCGCTTTCAGGTACTTGAATTACGGTTGTCTTCGCAGTCTGTGGCGAGGCAGCGCCCTTCGCTCCTGAGAGCGATCACATATGCCTTCGGCGAACCCTACTTCTGGCTGGCTGGCTGCAATGTGAGTATCGAAAAGCCCTAGGATAAGCCCAAGCAGGTCAGTTTTGTACAGGGGTATACTTATATAGTATACCCCTGGTTTTGTAAACAGAGGAGTGGCCTGTCATGAACCCTGCGTTTGTCACCTAGCCAGCGCCCCTGCGTTTTTGCCTGTACCAAGGAGTAGCATGAGGATTACTCTATGGGGGAAGGAGGCAGCACAAGGCACATATCACGCGCAACTGCATGCGTGACAAGGCGACTGCAACAGCAGCAGCAGCAAGAGCAGCGGTAAAAGCAGCAGACTTGACAGCGCGGCAGAAGCAAGAGCGCTGATAGGAGCAACAACAGCAGCAGCAGCAGCAGTACAAGCGGCCGGACAAAAGCAGTGGCAGCAGTTGCAGCTGCAATACAACAAGCAGCAGCAATCACAGCAGAGGCCAGTTGCTTATACTTGACTTGCACTTTGCTTAGAGCAGGCTCAATACCATGCCATGGCCCTTGATTACCTAGGGCAGCAGCTTGCACTGAACCCTTTGTATGTTTTAGTTAGTTACTGCTGCTTCTTGCGTTGCAGTTGGTCAATGACGCCCTGACCTTCATCAGTACCCTGCTGCTCAACCTCCTGGTGACACACCTCCAGTCACCCACATCACCCGGGTTACATGGGGGTGCATCCAGCAGTGGTGGCCCTGCCAGCTGGGTGCCAGGGTTTAGCAGCCCCTACTTTGGGTTTTATGTGGCGGGGGCACTGGCAGTGGTTGCAGTGTCTAAGGGGCTGCTGCTGGCTCAATATAACTACCGGCTGAGCGTCATCGCATGCAGGTGGGGTGGGGGGGGGGGGGGGCGGGAGAGGGAGGAGGGCATCGGAGGGAGGGAAAGGGGGCAGGTGGGGGGAGGGGGGGTATTAACTTGACTTCATAAGAACTGGCTGAGTGTCATCGCATGCAAGTGGGAGGCTGCATTGATGGGATTGGCCGGAAAGGGAGGTGCACGGGGAAGGGAATGTAATGCTTGGCCTTATACCTCATTGATTGGATTGGCCAGATGGAGGGGTGGATGGGGGGAAAGGGAATGTAAGGCTTGGCTTTGTATCTACCAGCTGAATATATTGCAAGCCGGTGGGGTTGGACTGGGAGGTGGGGTCTGACAGGTATGGCTTTCCAGGGGAAGGGGGGGGCAGGAGTGTAATCTCAGTGATCTCAAGCAGATGATGGGGGAGTGGGGTCAGGGGAGACAGTGAGGGTAAGTGACGGTGAGCCTTATGTTACAGGCTTGAGCGAGTGTGGCATGTGATAAATGCGGTATTAATGGTAGTTGATGCTGCTTGAAGAGGGCACTGAATACGATTGCATGCAGGTGGTGGAAACACTTCTGTGTTTGGTGGGAGTGGGGTGGCGTTTCTTTTGGATTTTGGGGGGAGGGGGGGTGTCTTTTCATTGTTGGGTGTTCTGGGTTGGAGGGTTGGGTGGTGGTGGTGGTGGTGGTGGAGGAGGTCTCCAGGGTTAACATTTAGGCTAACTATCCGGGGTGGGGTGGGGTGGGTAACAGAGGGCCTGTGTTGCATGTGGGAGGAGTGCAAGATGGATTCTGTTCAATCTACTTGATCCTCATGGAGGGGGGCCGGGGTGGAAAAAGGTACTTTATGGTGGTGCTTCAAGGTGCACGCCAGAGGAGCAAGGAGATATTTAGTAGTCTCTGCGTGTACTTGAAATGGAGAAGGTGGGGATGGAGGGTAGGTAGCTGGGTTGGGGGACCACCAGCAATGTTGCAGGGTTTAAGGGATTAATTGGACGAGTCCTCCCGGGATGTTGCCTGGGAAATTCACACACGATGGGGTGTACAAAGATTAGGACACTTTGATCTCGCTTGTTGTGTCTCCACGCGTGGGTTGGTTAGTACTTTAGTAATCACTCTAGTAATCAGTCACATATGGTTTCTGGGTACCTGTACCTGTACCCAATCTCCGGGTTTCTGTGTTTTCTGCAGGTTACGAGTTGGCCTTATGGGCTGTTTGTATCAAACAGCATTACTGGGACCCAGCAACACCAGCAGTAGCACCAACAGCAGTGGCGGCACCAGTAGCAGTAAGGGCAGTAATGCTGCTGCTGCTGATTGTGGTGTTGGTGTTGATGTGTCTACCTTGATGGCTGTTGATACTGGTCGAGCAGTGAACCTGGTGGTCTCAGTACATGCGCTGATTTCATTGCCAATACAGATTGCAGCTGCTATGTATCTGCTGTATACACAGGTGAGAAAGGGGTGTGAAGAGAAAGACAGGGAGGAAAAGAGCTGGGAGGATGTTAGCATGACATGGAAGAGGGGGGTAGGGAGAGAGGGGGGGGGAGCAGGGTGGGGAGGAAAAGTGCGGGGAGGGGGGGGAGGGGAAGGGAAGGGAAGGCAGGAGATATGGATGGGATTGTGCAGGACAGGCTGGTCCTAGTCGTACGCCCCTGCTGCTGCGCAGCAGTACTATCGTCCTCCGGACAAGGCATGGGCAGGTGGGGGCAGAGGAGAGGCAGCAGGACAGGGGTTGGGTGAGTTTGGGGTGATAAGGAGAAGGTGGGCAGGGATGGACAAGGAGGTGTTTGGCAGGGGTTGTGAAGGAGCAGGTTGGGGAGTGATGGGGAGGGGGAAAGGGGTGTGGGGGGTTAGAAACATTGTAAAGGAGGGGTGTCAAAGGTGGGGAACGAGATGGGCGGGCAGTATGAGGAGGGGAAGGGGGAAAGGGAAGGGTAGAAAGGGGGGAGTGCAGGGCAATAACGGGGGAGTGTGGGGAGGGTTTAAAGGGAAAAAACGGAGATACGAAGGGTGGGAGGGGTCGAGAGGGTGGAATGGAAAGGGGACTGAAGAGTGGGGTTTGGGGGGGTGGGGGGCAGGAAGACAATCAGCAATCGGCAGGTAGTAGGGAAGGAAGTAGGGAGCGGAGGGATTGCTGCAGGGGGGAGGAACAAAAGATGGTAAGGGAGGAGGGAATGCTGCAGACATGGTATTGCTTCTGTTCAGGAGCTGGTGCTGCTGTGTATAAGCACAATGCAAAATGCTTGTGAGTTAGTCATACCGTTTTAATGAGCCCCGTACCTCACCTGGCTCGGCTGTCGCTATGAATTGCTGGAGACCTGCTAACGTCATTCTATTCTCTTCTTCCACTATTCAGTACTTGGTGTCCATGAGTCAACGAGAACGCCCACCCATTCGTACTGCTCCCCCTGTACTGCCTGTATTGCAGGTGCGGTACGCTTTTGTTGCAGGTGTAGTGCTCTGCCTGGCACTGCTGCCCGTGAACCGTGCCCTAGCCACCAAGATCCAATCCGCCAGCACTGATATGATGGGAGCCAAGGACCAGCGTGTGAGGGTCATGGGACAAGCATTGAGAAACATAAGAGTGGTCAAGATGCTTAGTTGGGAGCCAGCTTGTGTCTTGGCGGTGAGTCCAAGGATGGGCTTAAGACCAGGCTTCTTGTTACTGCCCCCTTGCCCTGCTACTCTGTACTCCGTAGAAATATCTAGGTATTTTTCAGTGTGCTCCTGACTGGATCATGATTGGGTATCGATACTGGTTGGTGATTTGGAAGCCATGATCGTTGAGTTCATCCGATGATGTGTTTCGTCGGTTCGACCTACCAGCCTTCTCAGCCACATCTTATTTGTTCGTTTGTTCATCATGCAAGAGCTTCTGCATATGCCCCAGAGCACCCAGGGGGCCATGCACATGTATTATGTACCCTATTACTGTTCCCTGTACATGAGCCAATGCTGTTCTGTTGACCAAAGCCATTTTTTTCTTTGCTCGTCAATGTTGTCACCGTCCCTGTGGTTGACCTATGGCAGAACTCCTGCTTGCAAATCAAAAGAATTGTCTTGAATATCTCTCCTTGAAGCATTGCATGTCCCTGGTTATAGTGGCTGCCCCTTGCTGCTGCTGAAGTGGTGGCTGGTGCTGTTGCATGTGCGCTTATTTTTTGGCTCCAAGTGCTCACAATGTCACTGTCTGTTGCGCTTGTTGCTGTTGTAAAGTTGCTGCTACTGCTGCTGCTGCTTGTTGCTGTTGTAAAGTTGCTGCTACTGCTGCTGCTGCTTGTTGCTGTTGTAAAGTTGCTGCTGCTGCTGCCCATGAACGGGTGGCCGGTGATTTTGCCTGATGTGCAAACCCCATCTGGCTCCATATGCTGACGATATTCTCTTTGCTGCTGCTCCTCGCTGCTTTCTGCTGCTTTTGATTAGGTTGCTGGTGCTCGCCGATCTGAGCTCTCCGCTTTGGCAATACGCAAATACCTTGATGCGTTGTGCGTATACTTCTGGGCCGCCACTCAGCTGCTCTTCAGTGTCACTACCTTTGGTCTTATGGTGCTCCTTGGGCAGTCACTCACACCCGCCGTAGTGTTTACGTCACTCGCGCTGTTCAATGTGCTGATCGCTCCTCTCAACGCCTTTCCCTGGGTGATTAATGGGGTAGTGGAGGCGCTGGTGTCCATCCGGCGGATACAGCAGTACATGATGGCTGCAGCAGCAGCAGCAGCCGGCCGTCAGCAGCAGCAGCAGCAGCTGCTGATGATGATGAAAGTGATGAGTGACGGAAAGAGTGATGGCGGCGGATGTAGCAACAGTAGCAAGCAGCGGGGGGGCTCAGGTGGGAGCTATAGCCGTCAGAATGGGGTGGCGGCTGCTGCTGCTGCTGATGGTGGGTTCGGCAGTAGGGTGACGGCTGCTGCTGCTGCTGATGGTGGGTTCGGCAGTAGGGTGACGGCTGCTGCTGCTGCTGATGATGATGATGGTGATAACGAGTCATCATTAGCAGCTGCTCATCAGCGACAGGGGGCCACTGCAGCCGCCAAGCATACGGCAGCTGATGGAAGTAGACCAGCAGCAGCAGCAGCAGCAGTGGTAGCAGCGGTGGAGAGCAGGGGTATAGCTGCCAATGGCGCTGCTAATGGCGATGCTAATGGTGCTGCTGCTGCTGTTGTAGTGCCTGGTCCATTGGAGCCAGGGGTGGCAGTACAGTTTGGGCGTGCTACATACCAATGGCAGCAGGTGGGTTTCTCAATAGTCTGGAAAGAGTCGTCATCTTCACTTTAGCGGTCCAACCATGGCCGGGTCTGAGGATCTGATTAGATCAAACTTTTGATATATCTCCCGCAGCAATGTGATCTGTGCTTAGATGAGATGCACCTCTCCGTGCCCAGAGGGACAGTGACTGTCAATGCTGAAGAAAGTGGCTTTGAAAGTTTTGGCTGGTATCTTCCAAGACTAGTAGAAAGCGCAACTGGCATGTCCCGTGCCATGCCCGTGTCAGTTGGCATGTCCCATGCCCGTTCCTTACATCCATGGCTTATATCATCTGAGTAGCTTCACTTCTTGCTGTGCTTTTGCAGCAACACAAGCGCTGTTTAGATGTCATAAACCTCTGTCACTCTATGGGAAAGATTTTTGGACGTTGTTGCTCTTACAATCTCAGGGCTAGTAGAGAATGGTACTGGCATGTCTTGCATGTTCTTTACATCCCATGGTTCAAAATTGATTGAAGGAGCTCTATTTCTCTCTCCATTTGCAGCAACACAAGCCTTGTTTAGATGACATAAACCTCTCCATACCCCGAGGGGCCCTGACTGTCATTGTGCAGATAGTGGGTTGGCACAACTTTGCTGTGACTTTCCCAAGACTAGTAGAAGACGCGATCGGCATGTTTTGCATGTCCCATGCCCATCTCTTACATCCATGGTTTGTAACCTCTAACTTGCTTCACTTCTCTCTGTGCGGTTGCAGCAACATAAGCCCTGTCTAGATGACATAAACCTCTCCATACCCCGAGGGGCCCTGACTGTCATTGTGGGCGAGGTTGGTTCTGGAAAGTCGTCACTCCTGGCTGCTATACTAGGGGAGCTGCAGCCGGTGACGGGATACTGCCGGGTGTCACCCGAGTTACTGCAGCCAGGGCGGGTGACGGCAGTGAGTCAGGTGCCGTGGGTGATGGCAGGGAGTGTGAGGGACAATGTGCTGCTGGGTCACCCCACACACCCGCAATACCTCTCTGAGGTGAGGAAGGGGGGGGGATCGCGGGCTGGGGCGAGGCGGGGTGGATCAGAGAAAGGGTAGGTGGGGAGGAAGGGAACATTTTATGCAGGGTTTGGGGTTCACATCATGTCAAATAAGCAGCAAATGGGGACTTAGGGGCTTGGCGGTATATGAAGAGCGACTCTGGGGCTGGGGACAGGGGGTACCGTGGGTAAAGAACGTTGTTATGGCAAGAAGCAATGCAAAGAGGTACGAGGGGCGTTTCAGGGGCTGGGGCCACGAGTAGGTGGATCAGAGGAAGGGTAATGGGGGGAGAGCCGCAATAGGTAGGGTTTAGGGTTTAGCTATGTTCAAACTTGGGGGTCGGCGTTCGGTGAGGGAAGAGATGTATTGGGAAGGACGGACAGGGCATTGGTTCGCCAGAGCTGCTGTATTCTGTTATTGCCTGGCAACCACATCAATTGTCTCGTTTTTTTAAGCGACGGAAAGTCTGGGGCAGGAAGCCGGCAGAGGTAGGGGACTTGAGGTGCGGGCAATCATTGGACTTGTAGGAAAGAGGAATGGGAGGAGGGGGGGGAGACATGGGGAGCCTAAACCGTAAGGCCGAAGCTTAAACATTAACCCATCACCTTGTTTCTGCTCTTCCCCAGGTGCTCCATGCAGCTCTGGATGCTGATTTAGCAGCCATGCCATATGCTGACCTCACACCAGTCTTTCTCCTTCTTTCTTTCTCCAATCTCTTATCAGTTCATAGGGCCAGCGGCTGAGCGTGAGTGTGATTTTGGTCTCCGTAAACCCTAAATGTTGCCTAAAAACCTGAACCCTCAAGCTCAAACGCTTGAGTTGTTTTATAATTCCCCAGGTGCTTCATGCAGTGGCGCTGGATGCTGAGTTAGCTGCCATGCCATATGCTGATCTCACACCAGTCTCTCTCCCTCTCTCCCTCTCCGCAGTCTCTCTAGTTAAGGGTTCATCATCAATTCATCAGGTCCAGAGGCTTGAGCGTGAGTGTGATTCCACTCTCAATTAAATCATATACCTTGCCTAAAACCCTAAACCCTAAACCTCAAATGCTTGCCTCGGCTTTTAAAGCCCCGGTGCTTCATGCAGTGGCGCTAGATGCTGGCCTTGCTGCTATGCCATATGCCTATCTCACATCAGTCTCTCTCCTCTCCCTCTCTCCCTCGTTGATAGGGTTGACCGTGAGTTCATCAGGGCCAGCAAACTGTTCAGTCTCAGCTAAACCCTTAAACCTAATTCCTAACCCTAAACCCTTGCCTTTCTTTTATTTATCCCCAGGTGCTTCATGCAGTGGCTCTGAATGCTGACCTTGCCGCTGTGCCCTATGCTGATCTCATCCACTCCTCCTCTGCCTTTCTCCAGTCTATTAACAATGCTCCATCATACGTAACCGACAGCAGCTAAGCAAAAGTCTGGTTGCGGTCTCCCTTGAACCCTAAACATCGCCTAAAACCCTAAAACCCTAAAACCCAAACCTCAAACTCTTGTTTTCCGCTCTTTCACAGGTGCTTCATGCAGTGGCTCTGGATGCTGATCTAGCAGCCATGCCATATGCTGATCTCACACCAGTCTCCCTCCTCTCCTTCGCTCCCTCTTCCCTCTTTGATAGGGTTGATCGTGAGTTTGTCAGGGCCAGCAAACTGCTCAGTCCAAGCTAAACCCTAAGACCTAACCCCAAACCCTAAACCCTTGCCTTTCTTTTCTTTTTTTCCAGGTGCTCCATGCAGTGGCTCTGGATGCTGATTTAGCAGCCATGCCATATGCTGATCTCACACCAGTGGGTGATCGAGGCAGCAAGCTGTCAGGCGGGCAGCGCACGCGACTGGCTCTGGCACGAGCACTGTATCAACATCAAGCCCAGCTGGTTTTGCTTGATGATGTGTTGTCAGCTGTGGATAATCATAGCGCACAATGGATCATTAGGTAAGCTTAAACCAAAGTGATGAGGTATTAGTGGCCAGTACATTTACTGTGCAAAGGCTTGCTGCAGCTTGTTTTCACCTGCTCTCAGCTTTTCAAATGTAACAATTGTTGAACAACTGTTCAATGGATGCTGTAGGGGGTGTCATATGGGTTTCAAGGCCTAGCCAATGCACTGCCTATTTTCTGTCGCGTCTTTCTCCCTTCCTTTTATGACCTCTACTCAACAACCTGTACCTCCCCTGTACCCCTGTACCCCCCTGTGTGGGGTGGGTACCCCCTGTGTGTGGAGAGGGTACCCCCCGGGTACCCCCTGTGTGTGGGGGGTAACCCCCCTGTATCCCCAACCCCTGCACCTCCGTAGCAGGGGGCCGCATGGGTTGGGCAGTACATGTGATGGGGTGCTGGATGGAGCAATAGTAGTAAGGATGTCTTGCGGCAGTTTAAGTTCTGTTGCTTTCCTTGCGGCTTGTCTTGACTTAGCCTGCCTCCGCTCCCAAGGTTTCTAGAGCTGCGGGTGAGAAGCGTCTGCTCCTTGTACAGTATTGGAGAACTGGCTGTTTATATGTTGCTGCACGGTAAACCCTCCTGGCCTGTGCATTGCATCATACATCAGAGGCTACTAGAGCTTGGGCAAACCCCACTCCGGTCAGAAAGGGGGAAGTGCTTACAATCTGCCCTCTTTTGCACTCCCCCGCCCTGGGAACAGAGTCAGTAGTCCTATCTGTTAGCACCTACTTAGCTGAGTTTCCCCCTATCTTTAACTGGGTCTTCCCTTCTGCCCTTGCTGAGTCTCTTGTTCTATTCTTAACCGACTTTCTCACCCTTTTGTTCTTAGCTAAGTTTTCACGCTCTTGTTCTGTGCGAATTGCAGACATGCCTTCTTTGGCGGTTCTTTGGCGGTAAACCCTAAACCCTAAACCTAAACCTTAAATCCTCTTCTTAGCAGGGTAAGAGCGTGTAGGGGCTACCAACTCCCCTGCGCACTTCCAGTTGGTTCTGGTGCTGTAAGACTGCACTTCCCCCATGCAGAAGTGTGGAAATTGTGCGTGGATTTCCCATGCATTTCTGGTTTATCTCTGGCCTGGCCATCTTATACCATTTTTTTAGGTGGATACCAGCTCTTTAGCTGTATCGAAACCCATCTGCTGTAATGAATACAGGCATGCCTTCTTTGGAGGCTTCTTGGCGGGAAAGACAGTGGTGTGTGCTACCAAGTCTCCCACACTGATCCAAGCAGCGAATCTGGTTGTGGCGCTGGATCATGGTCGTGCTGCTTTTGTTGGGAGTCCTACTGGGTATGCGGAGTGGAAGGTGGCAACAACAGGGGAAGCAGCAGCAGCCACAGTTATAGCTGAGGAACGGTAAGTGAGGGACAGGCGTGGGGAGCTGGGAAAGAGGGGGGGACAGAGGAGGGGGTCTGGAAAGTGCGGCTTTTTGTGTGTGGAAGGTGGCAACCACAGGGGAAGCAGCAACAGCTGCCATGGTTATAGACGAGCAGCGGTAAGTACGGGGCATGTGGGGGTCTT
>OY744511.1:2245300-2305797 GCA_963556185.1 Pseudopediastrum boryanum | reverse complement strand
CCCCTCCCCTCCCCCCCCTCCCCTCCCCCCCTCCTCCCCTCCCCTCCCCCCCCCCATTTCTCTTCCTGCTGTCCAAACCCGACTGATTCCATCAGGGCTGCACATCCTACTGCCTGCACTTAAATCACTTATACCATCATTGATTCAACATAGTCTGAATAGATCGCATGTGTTTAATCATTTCAGGTGGTTGCAGGTATTCTATCGAGGAACTGCGCGTCAGTTAAGGCGATTGGAGTCATGCAGCTTATCACCTCTATATGTCACATTTGGGGAGGTGGTGGAGGGAGCCACAACCATAAGACTGGCTGATGCACAACAGCATTTCCTAAAGGTAAGAGGGGAAGGGTTTAGGGGCGAAGGCAGGTGAGGAAGGGTTTGGGGGGGAGGCAGGTGCATATTTTTTTGGGCAGGGAGTTACAACCAGACGACTGGCTGATGCACGACAGCATTTCCTAAAGGCGAGAGGGGAAGGGTTTAGGGGCGAAGGTGGGTGAGGAAGGGTTTTGTGGGGGGAATGGAAGGTGACACAAGGTGCATCTTTTGTTTGAGCAGGGAGCAACGACCATACGACTGGCTGATGCACGACAGCATTTCCTTAAGGTCAGGGGGGGAGGGTTTAGGGGCAAGTTCTGCATCAAAAAGGGTTGAGAAGATACGAATAATGCAAGCAGACCTGACACCGGATCCGTCGTACCTGAATGTCGCTTGGCAGAGGTGCCAGCGCGCCAGTCCTCCGATAACATGTAAGCAAAACTTAAGGGTTGTGGGGAGGGGGGAGGGGGAGGGGGTGACTCATGCATGACAGAGTATGCATCTTTTCTGGGCAGGGGGTTACAATCATAAGACTGGCTGATGCACAACAGCATCTCCTGAAGGTCAGAGGGAAAGGGTTTAGGGGTGAAGGTCAGAGGGAAAGGGTTTAGGGGCGAAGGTCAGAGGGAAAGGGTTTAGGGGTGAAGGTCAGAGGGAAAGGGTTTAGGGGCGAAGGTCAGAGGGAAAGGGTTTAGGGGTGAAGGTCAGAGGGAAAGGGTTTAGGGGCGAAGGTCAGAGGGAAAGGGTTTAGGGGTGAAGGTCAGAGGGAAAGGGTTTAGGGGCGAAGGTCAGAGGGAAAGGGTTTAGGGGCGAAGGTCAGAGGGAAAGGGTTTAGGGGCGAAGGTCAGAGGGAAAGGGTTTAGGGGTGAAGGTCAGAGGGAAAGGGTTTAGGGGCGAAGGTCAGAGGGAAAGGGTTTAGGGGCGAAGGTCAGAGGGAAAGGGTTTAGGGGCGAAGGTCAGAGGGAAAGGGTTTAGGGGCGAAGGTCAGAGGGAAAGGGTTTAGGGGCGAAGGTCAGAGGGAAAGGGTTTAGGGGTGAAGGTCAGAGGGAAAGGGTTTAGGGGCGAAGGTCAGAGGGAAAGGGTTTAGGGGCGAAGGTCAGAGGGAAAGGGTTTAGGGGTGAAGGTCAGAGGGAAAGGGTTTAGGGGCGAAGGTCAGAGGGAAAGGGTTTAGGGGCGAAGGTCAGAGGGAAAGGGTTTAGGGATGAAGGTCAGAGGGAAAGGGTTTAGGGGCGAAGGTCAGAGGGAAAGGGTTTAGGGGCGAAGGTCAGAGGGAAAGGGTTTAGGGGCGAAGGTCAGAGGGAAAGGGTTTAGGGGTGAAGGTCAGAGGGAAAGGGTTTAGGGGCGAAGGTCAGAGGGAAAGGGTTTAGGGGCGAAGGTCAGAGGGAAAGGGTTTAGGGGTGAAGGTCAGAGGGAAAGGGTTTAGGGGCGAAGGTCAGAGGGAAAGGGTTTAGGGGCGAAGGTCAGAGGGAAAGGGTTTAGGGGCGAAGGTCAGAGGGAAAGGGTTTAGGGGCGAAGGTCAGAGGGAAAGGGTTTAGGGGCGAAGGTCAGAGGGAAAGGGTTTAGGGGCGAAGGTCAGAGGGAAAGGGTTTAGGGGCAAGTTTGGGTCAGGAATGTTTGGGGGAAGGCGGGGGGAAGGGTTGACGGAAGGTGCATCTTAATGGGCAGGGAGTGGAGCAACCCACAACGCCCGAAACCCAACTGCTGTTTTTGCAGCTGCTGCTTCTGTTCTTGCTGCTGCTGCTGCTTCTGTTTTTACTGCTGCTGCTGTTGCTTCTGTTCTTGCTGCTGCTGCTGCTGCTTCTGTTCTTGCTGCTGCTGCTTCTGTTCTTGCTGCTGCTGCTTCTGCTCCTGCTGCTGCTGCTGCTCCATGCTCTTCTCTGCAGACTTCTTACATAAATATCCAATGTCCCCCTTCTTCTCTCGCAGTCTTTCTATGTCTTAATGGGCAAGAACCAGCGCACAGCCCTCGCTGGTGCTGCCGCATCAAACTGGCTCACTGCAAGACTACAACTCCTGGCTGCAGCATTAGTTACAGCTGTAGCACTACTAGCTGCTACAGCCTCGTACCACCACCACCAGTCAAACCTCCTGGTCAACTCCCAGTCAACATGGCCAAACATTGACCATCCCCCGTTGACCGAAGGCATTGACTTGTTGGATGGGTCAGCAGATGGAGATGGGGCTTGGGGGTCGTGGGCTGGGTGGTTTAGTAGCTGGGTTTCTAGCAGTCGAGGGTTTAGGGTGGAGTTGTTAGGGCTTTGTTTAGCGTACTGCTTGCCGGTGGTACAGCTGCTGAATGGGTTGTTGACGTCATCAGCTGAAACGGAACAGGAGATGGTGGCAGTTGAAAGGGTGATGGAATATGTAGAGGGGTGTAGCTCGGAGGAACCGGGGTTGCAGGAGAAGTTGAAAAGGCACCTGCAGAAGAGGAACAGACGGCAGGGTTTTGGAGGGGGGTTTAGTAATGGCTATCAGGGTTTAGCAGCTGGAGGGGGTGGGGGTGGAGATGGGCAGAGGAGGGAAGGGAGGGGGAGATTTGGTGGTATTAGTGGGGGGCAGCAAGGGGAGCAGCAGCAGCAGTGGGTGGGGTATCCTGTGCGGAAAGGCATTACGAGAAGAGGCATGCAGCAGCAGCAGCAAGAGAGGCAGGGGCGGGAGCGGGAGCGGGAGCAGGGGAGGACCGGGCTGGGCCAGGGCGGGGGGCAAAAGCGGGTGGATCTGTATGTTGTGGAGGGTTTAAGTGAACCTCTCTTGGACGGGGGAGAGGCACGGGAAGTGCAACAGCAGGAGGAGCAGCAGCGGCAGGAGCAGGAGCAGCAGGAGGACCAGAGAGGCAGGGGAGAGGCTGAAATTGAGGGGAAAGGGACAGCAGCAGCAGTAGCGGGTAATGGCGGTGAGGGTGGCAGTGGCAGTATTAGTGCAGTATGTTTCCATGATGTGTGGATGAGTTATGTTCCTGCTAGATTGCCGGCAGTGCTGAGGGGTGTGAGCTTCAGTGTGAAGTATGGGGAGACACTGGGAGTGTGTGGGAGGACAGGTGAGAACTGGGGGATCCGGGAGGGGGCCCAGGTGGAAATTGGAGAGGGAAGGGGGGGGCGGAGGGGGTGCCGGAGGACAGGTTAGAAAGGGGGGGATAGCAAGGAGGGTGGGGAGGGGAGTGGTGAAGGGCGAGGAGGGAGGGGCCTAGGGAGCCAAGGGCTGTGGCTAAGGAGCCAAGGGAAGTGGGCGGAAAGGGGGATGAAAGAGGGGGGGGGGTTGGAGGGGGTTGGTAGGGGGTGAAGTGGTGGAGGGAGGGAAGTGGGGTAGGTGGGTGGGTGGGGGAGGGGCCCAGGAGGGAAGTCGGCGGGAAGGGGTGGAGGGGATTGGATTCCGGGGGAGGGGGGGAATAGGTGTAGAAGAGGCCGGGAAGTGGGGGGACAGGGGCGTTGGGAGGGGGCGAAATGGTGGCGGGAAGGAAGGGGGGCGCGAGGGAGAAGCCGGCAGGTGGGAAGGGGGCAGGGAGGGGGGTAGGGAGGGGGTGAAATCTTGGAGGGAGGGAGGCGGGCCGGGGAGGGGGTTGGTGGAGAGGGGCCTTGCTCAGTGCTACTCAACAACAGCCCACGAGAAGCATCTTGCAAGTGCGCCCAAATCCGCTCCACTTCAACAGGACAAGGAGAAATGCAAGGGTCTCATTTTTGGGTATGAGCAATGCTAGTTTTCCCCAAATGTCGGGAAGAGCCCCCCGAGCTCACCTTGCGCCTGTAGCCGCTACCAGTAGCCTGTAGCACCAACCTAGGTTCCATCTGTTGTTTAGGAACTCAAGCATCTTTCTGGTGACTGAAAGTCTAGGCGCTGGCAAGAGCAGGTGGTCCTCAGCCCTCCTGTGCCTCACATTTTTATGCTGCGGTAGCTTCGAACATGTACGCACGCTGACTCCTCGTTTTGAGAAGCCTTGTTTCACAACAACGCCCAAATCTGGCGACCTTCCTAGAGTCCTCAAATGTCGTTTTTTGCGTCTGTGATTCCAGGCGCTGGCAAGAGCAGCTTCTTCTCAGCCCTCCTCGGCCTCACACGCTTCGGCTGCGGTAGTTTTGAACATGTATGCGGGTTGTCTCCTCGTTTTGAGAAGCTCCCTCAAATTTGGCAAGCTTCCTCTATTTCTAACAAGGATGGTTCTGCGTCTGTGTGTCCAGGCATTTATTCTCAGTTCTCCTCCGCCTCACACGTTTGGGCTGCCGTAACTTTGAACACGATTCGGGCTGTCTCCGTGTTTTGAGAAAGCCCCTTTTACAGGGCCCACTGGTAATGCCCTGTGGGGTTTGGGCGTTTCCACTGGGCTTTGGTAGCGCCCAAATCTGGCAGGTTTCATCTATTTCTGAAATGTCGTTTTTTTGCGTCTCTGTTTCCAGGCGCCGGCAAGAGCAGTTTATTCTCAGCCCTCCTCCGCCTCACCCCCTTTCAAAGCGGCACCATAACTGTAGACGGCCGAGACATACGCTCCGTCCGCCTTACGACCCTCCGTCGCAGTTTCGGCGTCGTCCCGCAAACCCCCCTGCTTTTCAGCGGTAGCATTCGGGAGAATATGGACCCCTATGGGTTATACCCTGAGGAAGAAATTGCAGCTGCGTTACAGGCAACTAGGGTTTGGGAGGTTTTGTGCCGCATTGCGTTTGAAAAGGGTTTACTGACTAGGGGGAGTTACCTGCAAGCGAGGAGGGCAAATAGCCCGGTAGTCGGCCGATGGGATGCATATCGGAGTGATGACAACCTCGGCCGCCGCAGCCGTCAGCAGCAGCAGCAGCAGGGGCGGTGGCGGCAGCAGCAGCAGCAGCAGCAGCGAAGGCAGCAGCAGACGTCATCGGCCGGTGGCGACGGCGGCTGGCAGCAGCAGCGAGGGCAGCAGCAGCAGACGGCATCGACGGGGGCCGGCGGCTGGCAGCAGCAGCAGCGGCAGGGGAGTGGGCATTTGTACCGTCGGTCTTACGGAGGTGGCAGGTGGAGTGAAAGTGTAGATGATGGTGGTGGTGATGGTTCTGAGCGGGTGGGGGGATTGCTGTCGGCACTGGCGTCACTAGATCTCTTGCAGGAGGCACCTCTTTTGGGGGAGCGGGAGAAGGAACAGCAGGAGCAGCGGAAAGGGCCGGTGCATACGGTGCTGGATATGCAGGTGGGGGGAGGGGGAGGGCGAAGGGGTTGCAACATATGGCCCTGCCCATGTAGTTGATTACACCAAGGGAGACGTCAGAAATTGGAAAGCACAAGCAAGCAATTTTGGACCCATGGACCTACTTGTCCTGGTCTTATAATTCCTAGTCATGTCTGTAAAGAATAAAATTAATTGGTGTATAACGCTTGCCAACCATGTTCAACAGGAGCTGCTCTACCTGGATTGGAGGCGCCTATCTGAAGCCCTAAACCCTAACCTAAACCCTAACATGTCCTACTTAAAGCCCTAGTTAAAGCCACTTAACCCCCCTCTCTTCCTTCCCCCCGAAAGAGATCTGCAGGCTGGTCCCCAAATGGCATTCATCTCAGTCAAGGTCAACAGCACATGATCTGCCTGGCCAAAAATGCCCCTTGCCTATAGCGTATTACAGTTTAAGCTCCTTAGCTTCCATCTTGGTGCCAGCCGTGATCTACACTCTCCGTTCCTGTGTAGGTTGGTCCCCCAATGGCATTCAGCTCAGCCAGGACAACAGCAGCTTCTATGCTCACTTAAAACAGCTCCTTGCATGTAGCGTCCAAGTAACACTGCCTTTAAGCCTCCAAATTCTTGCCAGCAGCGACCTTCTCACCTGTCCCCCCCCCCCCTCCCCCCTACTCTTGGTATCACCCGCAGGTTGGTCCCCCCAATGGCATTCAGCTCAGCTAAGGACAACAACAACTCCTTGGCTAAGGCCATATATCCCTTTCTTGCATCACCTAACAACTAGTTATTTCGGCCTCCATTTTGTTGCCAGCCATATTCCACTCACCATGCCTGCCCTTATTAAAACGCCATCCACTAACTAACCCCCACCCCACCCCACTTCCCCTGCTACTGCTGATATGATCCATAGGTTGGTCCCCCCAATGGCATTCAGCTCAGCCAAGGACAACAGCAGCTCCTCTGCTTAGCCCGAATGCTCCTTCGCCGCACCCCTCTAGTCCTCCTAGACGAAGCTTCCGCAGCTTGTGACACCAAAACCTCGGCTTTGATGCGTGAGGTTTTGGAGCGGCACGTGGAGGGCACAGCAGCAGCAGTGATACAGATCGCACATGATTTGGAGGCGATTATGGGGTATGATCGGGTGGTTGTGATGGCGGGGGGGAGGGTGGTGGAGGAGGGGCGCCCGAGGGAGTTGGCGGGGGACCGGACAACACACTTTGGGCAGATGCTGCTAGCACGGACACATTGAGTGGGGTATCAGTCTCGTTTATCTCAAGAACCTGGTTGGAGTCATGTAGCATGTGCTGTGCAGTGATCACTCTTTACATATACTGAGTGGAGTAAAATACCAGGTAGTTGAAACCCCTGAGCAAGGCATCAAACTGCTTGGCTTGCTATTGACTGGGTCAGTTGGTCAGCACATGGCAAGTCGAACTGGGCTGGCCTGACATACATTGGCTAGCAAGGGATCTAGGGTGGGCTGGTGGCAGCCATTATGGAACTTTTGGACAGAGACTTGAGCATGCCGTTGGAGCCTAAGTTGGCTCCTTGTGGGTGGCGCTGCCCCCACCGGCGCCCCGCTCTGGCGAGGCCATTTGTTAATTGGTAACACCAGGTAAATGATATCAGGTCCTATGGTCTGCTTGTCTTCGTGGTTTCAGCTTTCTGTCTTCATTGTTCTCTCTCATTCTCAATATCTGATCTCATCCCACTGAAGAACTGGTTGGAGTCATGCTTGGGTGCTGCACGGCCCACTGGGGCTGTGCACTGGTCTGGCCATCATGTTTGTTTGTTAATGATTGGAGTGTGCAGCTTGATAGCCAGTGGAAGCTATGCCATGTTGGTTTAATCCTGGTCTCTGGTCTGGAGGTTGGGGTACGAGTAACTAAAGCAGGGGAGAGTGTGGACAAAGAAAGCAGGGTCTGTCATGCAGTGCTGGAGCAAAGAAAGCAGGTAGGGTGCAGTGAACAAGCTGTGGTCTCGGAGATTGGGTACAGGCAATTAAAACAGGGTCTGTCATGCAGTGCTGTGGTCTATCTGGAAGCCATTCTGGTTACGGTAACTTGATGTAATTGGCCGCTTCGATTTGGCATTCTGAATGTGTAAATGGTTGCTTTGTTTTGTTCAGTGGCTAGCATAAGGACTTGGGAGCACATGCAGCCCGAGTAGCTGCCGGTTGGCGGACGTACTAATTTTGGGAGAGCGCATCCGGGATAACAGGAGATGCTAAAGTAAGCTAAGCATCACCTAACAGAAGTCAGCCTTTCGTCCCTATGATCTGGTTTATGCTGTCCATTAAAATGAGCTGTGAGATGTGCTGGACCCTATGCCGGCCGCGTCTTAGTTACAGCTTGACAGTAGCAGTGCCAATATGAAGGTTGGCGTTCATGCCGCGGAGCTCCGCTGTAAAGTGCTGGGTAGATCGGGTCTTTGGCCGGCATAGGCAGCAAAGGAGCGGTAGGAATGACGAGATATCGCTTGTCTGCAAAAAGCTGCGGCGGCGCATATTTCTGAGAGCCCGACTGGGATGTCTGATCCTACACTAAACTAGTCAAAATTGCTTTTTCACCTTCACTTTTATTCCATATGTACTTTCAAGAGGTACCTCAAGAGTCAGAGTGAGTTGCCATCGGTGTGCATAGGACAGCTTGAGCATGGACAGCAGGCTGCACAGCTGGAGGCAGATCCGCTGTCCGACTCGCAAGGAGATCAGAGAGATCAGAGGGCCGCAATCTACAACTCCTAGGACGCTAGGAGGCAACGCCAAGTCACGTGGCCCACGGGCACCGGAACCGGGTGACTAGGTGTTTGATCAGTCATTTGATTGCCCTCAGAGTAGTATGCGGGGGCTGGCTCCTTGGGGCCATATGCATGGAGGCAGGCCCTCGCTTTCGTTTAGGTTTGCTGGGCAATTCGCCCATGCCCTGTGGGCAGCTAGCAGACCCTCTGAGATCCGGTATTGTCGAACTTTCCAGTTGGAATCCTTACGGTGGATGGGTCGACTTCAGAATGGGGGCCAGTGAATGCTACGTGAGTCTTTTCTCTGTTAGTCTTGTATATAAAGGAACTCAGGCTTGGTCAGCAAGCTTGTGAGAACGAGGAGAAGCAGTCGAGGAAGAGTCCTTGGAGCATTCAGTTTTCACGTTTGGGGGTGGATGGCTACAATCATAAGACGTAAGCCGTGCCGAGGGGTTGTGTATTTGCCTTTGGGCTAGCGATCGTACCTTCTGTGCATCGCATGGTGCTCTGATGGCCAGCGACCGACGCCTCAACCACGTCCTCGCAGGGCTCGTATCACAGCACAAGCGTCGCTATCAACAAGATGGCTTTGATTTGGACCTTGCGTACATCACGCCTAGGATCATTGCCATGGGCTTTCCTGCAGAGGGCAGCGAAAGTAAGCAATAGGATCCCCTGCAGCCAAGCCATGCGTGCCCCTCTTCCCGTTCCACCATCGAATCCACGCCTTTGAACCTCAGCAGCTCCATAAATGCCTTGGAATACGTCCATACATCACCTAGGAGGCTCATGCAGCCCGCCATGCAATCTTGCAGTTGCCTTCGACCTCGGTGGTTAGACCTAGTGCAGTTGCCGAGCTCTTCTAGGATGCTGTGCTCGGGCCAGCGGCAGGCGCTTAGCAGACGAGGACGCATTAGTACTTGTAACCAAGAAATGCTGTCAAGCTATGCAGCACCTTAGTGATCGCACTTAGGCCATACATGAGGGTGTCCAGCAGCTCAACCAACCTCAGCCTTCTTGGTTTGTAGTCCCTGACCGCCAAAGCAATACATCCCATCTGCGAGCTAAAATGTATTCTACATCCGTGTCTGCAACCTGTTGCTGTGTCAGCAAACCCTGCTCTTAAACATGCCTGGTACCTGTGCCTGCCATCTGCAGCTCTCTACAGGAACCCCATGTCGGAGATCGTGCGCTTCCTGCGCACCTACCACCAAGGGCGCTACAAAGTCTACAACCTCTGCTCTGAGAGGTTCTATGAACCCCAGCGCTTGACGGCCCCTGTGCTCCACCTACCCTTCGATGATCACCAGGTGTGACAAGTTATTAGCTTTTTACATTTTATGACATGCCATAGCAAAAAGTGCCATAGGCCCCGCACCTCAAGATGTCACAAAGAACAGTGAGGTGAAACAAAATACATTGGTATCTTCGGCTTCTATGACAACATATGCCTAGGCATAGATTCAAATGGGATGTGTATGACATGAGTAATGAACAAAAGCCTAAAGGTTCTCCCAACCATAGGGAAGAGCCTTGGACATCATCATCTTTTGCACATCCTGTAGAAATGACCAGCCTTTCAGTCATTCAACGTCCCATTCCAGCTCACAGCATAGCTGTACAAGCAAGTGATGTACAGGAGATCTACTGGTATCAGTTGCATCCAAATCTACGTGTGCATGCAGTCCATGGGAGGGAGCTGTGTCTGTCCTACTACAGAGGCAGCATCTATGTAACTCTGATCTGGCCTTGCTATATGGCAATCACTGTCTACGCCAAGAAGACAGACTTTGGGTGCTGTGCACATCCTTGGTGTGCATAGCAAGTAACATTCTCCATGCAGGATGGGCTTGGCATGGAGAGAAGGTACAGCTACAATGCATGTTATGCCATTCAATGATCAGATATAGCGCCTCTCAGCCAATGCATGTGCATGCGCTTCCATCCCAGTAAAATCCCACAGCACCTCAGCTGAAGCTCCACTTTATCACTGAACCTACTATCTACTATCTGGATGCCGATGGTGAGTGTCTGACACAAAGCTCTTCCATGTTGGCTTCCTGCAGACGCCGCCTCTGTCTATGATCGTCCACTTTTGCCTGGATGCCTCAGCCTGGCTGGCAGCCGACCCTGACAATGTACTTGCAGTACATTGCAAAGCAGGCAAGGGGCGCACAGGGCTCATGATATGTGCGCTCCTGCTGCACTTGCATGCCACAGAGCCGCAGCTTGCAAACTTCTTCTTCAACCAGCAGCAGCAGCAGCCGGAGCAGCAGCCAGGGCAGCAGCAGCAGCCAGGGCAGGAGCAGCAACAGCAGGAGCAGCAGCAGCAGCAGGGATCTCAGGTGGCAACGCATGATGCGGGGGTGGCCACAGGCAGCTGCTATGCAGCCACAACAGTCTCCTCTGGGCAGCCTGCACTACCAGCAGCAACAGAAACAACAGCGTTGCCTGGAGCTGTAGCATCAAGAAGACACAGCATGGAGGCACCAGGGGCATCAGCAGCAGCAGCAGCAGATGCAGCACATTCTTTTGGAGGGGGAGTAGCTGCAGCGGCCCCACACAGGCGCAGCATGGACTCCCCTTCAGGAATGCTGGTACCTCAGCTTGCCGGGCGTGCAGCTGTGCCAGGCACAGTAGCAGCAGCAGCTTTGAGCCCGCCAGGTCTAATGGGGCTGAGCCCTTTGCAGCGCCAGCTCAGCAGCAGGTCTGGGTTGCACCAGCGGCAGATGGCGCAGCACAGGCGGCTGCTGCAGGCGTCGTTTGCTGTTGATTTGCGGCAGTTGCATCACCCGGTGGAGCAGGTGCTGAGGCTGTATGCGGCACGACGTACGCATGATAATAAGGGGGTCACCATTGCAAGCCAACGCAGGTGAGGTTGAGGAATCTGGGGGGGGTCGGGTGGCCAGGCTCGTGACCGAAGGGGGAGGGCCAGTTACTATTGCGGGGTTGGGGGGGGGGGGGGGGGTAGTAACTGAAGGGTGGGGGTTGGGGGCATGGCACGGCTCTTCAGGGTGGGGTACGCTGCAATAGTGCTGGTATGTTGATGGCAGCGACAGCAAGAGGTTCAGCCCTTTGCAGTGTGTGAAAGCATGGTGATTCTGCATCTGTTGCGGTACTCCCTGCTATTACCCTTGCTGTTGCTGCGCGCACTGCGTCTCTTGGTGCTGCCTGATAATAGCTGCTGCCTCACTCTGATCTAATATATTAAATAACCACTCATCATGAGGTTTCTAACGGGGTATTTCTGCTTGGTCTGCTTGGTCTGCAGGTTTGTGTCATACTATTGGCAAGTGCTCAAGCGTGGCGGCCTGCCCCCGAAGCGTGCGCTGCAGTTGCGCAAGGTCCAGCTCACTGGTCTCCCACCAGGAAGCGCTGGCAGCTACAGCCTGGTTATCACTGTATATGGCTGTAGCGTATGGAAGGGCCCCTCTGCCACTACAAGCAGCAGTGGCAGTAGCAGCCAGCATGGCGGGAGGAGTGGCAGTAGCAGGGGACGGGGGCAGGAACGCGACCTACAGACTCGGAGCGCCCCGCTGATGTCGGCTACGGAAGACTGTGGGGAGATGGCAACAGCAGCAGCTGCAGGAGCAGCAGGAGCGACAACAGCTGAGAAGAAGAAGGAGGCTTCTTTTAAATCCAGCTTGGCGCTGGCGTTCTTGGCCGGGAGGGGTTTTGGCAGCAGTGGGAAGAAGCAGCAGCAGCAGCCGGTGGCAGGGGGAGGTGTGGGAGGAGCAGGGGCGGTGGGAGCAGGGGGAGGTCCTCCCGTGCTGACTGGGCATGGGGCTGGGGTGGTGTATAAGTACCATGGGCCAGAGGCGCTTATGTCTGATGCAGGTGAGTCCCTTGGGCGGTATGTTGATGGTGAGGGTATGGCTATGACTGGAGATAATTTGCATGGAAGCTGGGACCAAGGGGTACGAGGTTGAACATTGAGGGGTATAGGATGTTTCTGTGATCTTGCCGAGCAGGCTATGCATGGGGCTTGGGTACAGGGCATGGGGCGGAGGTGCAGGTGAGAGGAGTGGTGTTAAGGCAATCAGTGTGGCATGGCGGCGCTCTAATTTTGACTCAGCAGCAGTGGATGGATCCTATCCCTTTTACCACTGGGTAGTAGTGGTCAAGAAGGGAGTGCTTTAGTTATGTTTGGGATAGCAAGGGCAGAGTAGATGTGAGGGACACGGCAGTGGTTGGTACTGTTGTCATGGGAGACAGGGCTGCATGCTTGCTGGCTGGCTTTCAAGAGTGGGTGGCCTCATGACTGCTCCAGGATGTCTTGTTTTGAAGGTGCTTGCGAGTGTTGAGATCAAGCTCTTCCCACCCTTTTTTCCCAGATGCATTCTTAAGCCACTACAAATGTGTCGATTGCAGAAGCGTTTCTCTCCGTTGCAGCTGTGAAGCCAGGCTGCTGTCAGGAAGCATATTCCTCTGGTGTGACATCCACTCCAGATCATCTGCGTGCCATGGCACGGTACATTGTTTGTACTCACTCTTAATACTGCTGCGCTGCTGGTCTGTTGTGCAGGTTGTGTGAACCCCTGCCGCTCCCCCATGGTCTGTGACAGCTCCACACACAGCCACGTCACTGTGAGTGACCGGAGTGACCAGCTGACTGTTACACTTCCAGCTAGCTGCTATGCTCTGGTGGCTTCACACTCTTGCGCTATGCCAGCTGGCAGAAGGACCCCTGCTACAGTGGCACCCTTGGATGTGGTTGTTACTACTGCTGCTGCTGCTGGTAATGGTGTTCTTACTACTGCTGCTGCCGGTGGTGGTGGTGGTGGGGATGCCCAGGGTGGTTGTGATGGGTTCGATGGAGACAGCAGCAGCAGCGGTAGAAGGGGCATGGGTTTCTCAGCAGGTGACGGTCCAGGCGAGGCCTCTGCAGCTGCAGCAGCCGATGTGTTAGCAGCAGCAGCAGCTAGTGACCTTGCTGGTGTTGACTGTAGTGCTGCTGGTGAGGGTCTGTTTGTACCGGGTGACCTTGGGCTTGGTGCAGCCAGCCGTCAGAGCAGCAGTAGCAGCATGGCTAGTGAGCTTGAGGAGTCTGTGCTGGGTGGAGATGAGGCAGGGTGTGTCTTGAATGGAGCTGTGAAGGTGCAGATCTTAAAGGGAGGCAGCAAGGGCAGCAGCGTGGCGTACACCTGGTTCCATACGTCCTTCCTCCCCAGCTGTGGGCATTACAGCCTTAGTAAGGCACAGCTAGACAAGGCGGCACCAGCGCTGCCATCAGGGGTGCAGCTGAGTCTGCAGTATGAGGAGCTGTGGCCGGCATGGGGGATGGCGGGGACCGACCTGTGGCGTGCGGAGACGGATGGTGGGGAGGGGTCTCCTTTTAGCGGGGCTCGGGGGGGCAGTGGTGTGGGGTGGTTGGGAGCAGCAGGAGCCAGTAGTGCTGGTGGTGGTGGCGGTCATGGGGCTGGGGGAAGCTTGGGAGACGGTCGTGCTGGGGGGGTTGCTGGGACGAGCATAGCAGGGCAGAGTTTGGCAGCAGGGGTTGCAACTGCTGCTGGTGGTCGTTTTGGGGTGGATGTGGAGGGGGGCAGGAGGGTTCTGGGTTGGGAACTTATGAGGGAGGGGCCTCCGGGGAGTTGGGCAGATGTGGCACAGCATTGCGACAGGTGCATTGCCAAGCAGCAGGAGTGGCGGTGGCAGGGTGGGGTGGGGAAGGTGCAGTCTAATGGGGAGAGCTACCAACTCATTGCGTCTAGCGGTGGCTCGGGATCCCCTGGTGCTGCTGGTGTGAGGGAAGTGGTGGGTGCTGGGGGGGGCGGGGCACAGCAGCGGGGGAAGAGGTTGGGAGGTACACAGGGGATGCCAAGGAATGCAGCGGTGTCGGTGTCGGCGGCTGTGCAGCACTTTGAGGGGCTTTCGCAGAAGCAGCGGCAGGCTCGGTTACCCACATTGGACGAGGAGGAGCAGCAGCGTCAGCAGGGGCAGCAGCAGGTGCAGGGGGAGGATGGAGGGCAGCAGTTGTTTTTGGCTGGTGGTTTGAAAGGTGCTGCCTCACTTCCTGGGTTGCATCAGCAGGCGTCAGCAGCGGCAAAGGCCATGGGTCCTTGGCAGAAGGAGCAGGGGCAGCAGAGGGTTCTGAAAGGTGCTGCAGCAGGCGGGAGCCGTCGTAGCAGCGACGGAGCAGCCAGCCCTGTGCGTACTGCTGGCACAGTCGTAGGGGTTGCTGGTGGTTATGGTGGCAGCAAGAGCGGCAGCAGTACTCCTGTACTGCTATCTAAGCTAGGCAACAAGCAGCAGCTATCTCACAGCACTAGCACGGAGTGTTTTGCCAGGCGACTCAGCATTGAGCTGCTGCCGGTGCGTCACCACTACAGCGCACCTACCAGCCCTGTGAATGGTTTTGGCAGGGGGCCTGAGTCTGACAGCCCTGTGGGTGGTTCCAGCAAGGGGAGGGATCCACGTGATGCCGTAAGCAGCAGCGGCAGCGGCAGGGATGCCGTGAACGGGGCAGCGGAGAAGCTTAGAATGCAGGAGGCTGCTAAGGGTGCAGCTGCAGCGGGGGCAGCAACTGTTGGAGAAGGACGGTGCAGCCGTGATGGCACACCAGTGAATGGAGCATCCAAAGTTGCCACTGATTATGCTGCTGCTGTGGGTGGTGGTGGTGGTGATGGTGGTAGTTCGGACTTGTGCGGTGGCTATGCTGCGAAGCGCACCATGGCAGCCCCGAGCAGGCGCAACAGCATTGGTAGTCCAGTGGGCGCTAGGATGAGTTGGTTAGGCAAGGTGTCTTCTGCCCAGCCGGTTTGGAGAGCTCCTGTTGGTTGGATGGGGTCTGGCTCCACCTCGGGCACTGCTCCTAGCAGCCCTAGCACACCTGCACATGCTGCTGGTGCTGGTGGAGCCGTCCCGGCAGGGTTTAGCAGGGGTGGCTCTCCGCAGCAAGCCCTAGATGGGTCAGGAGCAGCAGCAGGTTCCGCTGCTGCTGCTGGTGGTGGTGGAGTTGCTGCTGCTGCTGCTGCTGGTGGTGGTGGTGGTGGTGGTAGCATGAGTGCGCCAAACAGCCCAGCTGGAGCAGTGCGTGCCTTAGCATCAGCAGGTGGGAGTGGTGAGCTTTATGGGGCTTGGTTCAGCCGCCCAAGCAGGCCAAGGCGGACAGTTTCTGGACCGCCGGGTGGCGTTGGTGCAACCGAAGGTGATGGAAGCTGGCAGCAGGAGCAGCTGGCCTCAGAACCTTCTTTGGATCAGTTGCTGGATGCTTTGGAGGGTAATTGGGGAGGAATAGGGGGTGCTGCTGGCGGGGCTGTGCCTGCAGGCAGCGGGAGCAGCAGTGGCGTTGGTGGTGGTGGTGGTGGTGGCAATAGGGGGATTCCGCCTAGGGGTGGGGTAGGTGCGCCCTCAAGAGGGAGGCGGGTGTCGTCTCCGGCTTCTTCTCCTGGAATGTTAGCGGCAGCAGGAGCAGGTTCTGTTGATGCTCGTGCTTCTGCTGGTGGTGCTGGGGTGGGTGCAGCTTGTATCACTCCTGTGATTGCTGCTGCTGCTGTGATAGGAGATGTTTCACAGCCCGCTGACCAGTGTAGGGACAGCCAAGAGCAGCAGGGGGAGATGCAAGGGGAGGGGCAGCAGGAAGGGGAGGGGCATCAACAGGAGCAGCAGGAGGGAGCTTTGAAGCAGCAGCAGGACTTCAGTGTGGGTGCTGGCAGGCAGGTTGATGTCAGGCCTGGCAGCTGTCACGTAGGATCCGCAGCATCAGCTCAAGCTGGGTGTTGTAGCAGTGCAGCTGTTGCTGCTCCTAACCGCAGCAGCTTGAGCAGTGCACCATGCAGAGGCCCGCAAACCTCTGCCAGCGTGTTAGCAGTACCCGTACCTGCTGCAGCAGAGCGACCAGCAGTAGCAGTGGGAGCAGAAAGTGCAGATAAGGCAGAAGGATTAAGAGCTCTGCCAACAGCTATATCTGCGTGTTCGGCAGCGTCGCTGCAATCCCGATGCAACGAGGGTATGGACCCTGAGCTGGTTCGGCTGCTAAGCCCCAAGAGCAACGGGTTGGGTGGCCTGCACCACCCCCACGATCAACAGCAGCAGCAGCAGCAGTGGCAGCAGGATGGGAAGGGTGAGTTGAAAGGGTTGGGGCAGCAGTGCACGCAGCAGGCACAGCATCAGAGGCGGCAGTCTGCAGAGGCTGTGTACTGCAATGCTTGTGGGGAGGATGAGCAGGATGAGGGTGAGGGATCGTATCAGGCGCTGTTGGGCATGAGCCCGTACCGATCGGCTGCGGTGGAGGACGAGGTGACCACGGCTCGGTGGCACCTCTTGGAGAACTCTTGGCAGCAAGGGTGGTGGGTGTGAGAAGGGGCTGCCACAGGATGGTACGTGGAGGCCAGGACACATACTGGCTGGAGCTGCACCTAACTATGCCCTGGGTGCAGTTATCCCGGGGACTGCAGCAATACAAGGGGGCGGATCAAGTCGGTTTGCTGGATGGTCTGAAAACCTGGGCTCTCCAGCGGTCTTGTTGCCTCTCTTTGTCTCGGTTTGTGCCCTGTGCATCTAGTAGTGAAGTGGTTGGGGTCATACCAGGGTGGCTGCATGGCTTGGAGTCTGTGCACGATCTGATCTTAAGAGGAAAAGAGGTTGCACTTTGTACTTGACTTCTGCCTGAATTTGTTAAGGTGGTGGATCTTATTGTAGTCCTGCTTATGCTTGGTGTGGGCCTGTAGTGCCTTGCTTCACTTCTGGGTATGTCTGCAGTAAAGGTGCTATGGGGGGTGGGGGTGCCACAGCTGCTCTGGACCAGGACCTAAGCTTGCGGGGCTCAAACATTTGCAGAACTAATAAAGGAATGTGACAGGGGCTAAGGGCTCCGGGGGCTACACGACTCCCCGACTGCACAATCATGCAGTATGGGGTGTCAGCGAGATTGTTGGGGGGTCCTGTGGCAATGCTGGCTATCTCTTATGGTTTTGCAGGGTGAGCCTAAGTGCAGCTGTGGCTTTGTATGTGCCTAAGGTCTGCCCAGCCGTAGAAAAGAGCTCCTTAGTCCACCTGCTGCGTCTGTTGCCCGCTGCTAACTGCCGCCGCTGCTGTGGCTTTGTTGGCAGTACGAGGTATCGCCTGCTGATACTGCACATTGTGGACCTGCATATTGGACCTGCACTCTGAAGGACCCCTTAATAGGTGGGGAAGCTCCATTAATTCTGTTAAAGAATTGGGGTGGGGTTTAGAATGGTGGGCTGGAGCCTGGAGATGGGTAGGGCGTGTGTGTGGGCTCTGAAGTGTATCTGGCTATGCCTGCAAGCCTGGATTAGGGTGGAGGAGAGGGGTTCAGGCACATTGGGCCTCCCTCCTCCGTCCCCACATCTTTGTGGGGTTGTGAAGGACTTGTTCGTTGTGGAAATTTGTGTGAACGCAACCCAATGGGCAGTAGCAAAAAGAGCTGCTGACCAGATGCAAAGGCTTCATGACCAAGCCCAGACAGACGGATGAAACCCTATCACAAGCGGGCGGGTTTGCAGGGTATGGTGGCAGGATGGTTTCTTAATGTTGCATGGAGGCAGGGCATTTTTGTATTGCATGAAGGCAGGGCATGCAAGGGACTCTGAGAGAGATGGGCCTGTACATCAAGTGGGTGGACTAACTTTGCGGTTAATGGATGCGAGACGCTGTGATGGGTGCGGTTTTGGTGGCATGCCATGCAGTGTGGCTTTGAGTGGGGCGGCAGGAGAGGTTCATGGCATACTCGCATTGCTGTGCTTTCAATGCATTTGATGGTGGGGTGCTGAAACAGATGTCGGGACAGACATGCTATGCACGGGGGGTACAAGGAGGTGGCTTCCGTGTGTCTCTGCTCTGCAAAGTGCAGAGGTTTTGGCTGGCTATTCAGGACATGCGGACATTTCATTCTTTGTTGTAATCGTAATCGTAATTGTTGTTTGCGCTTGCAGTTTGCTCTGTGGTTACTGCACTGTGGTTGGCCCGCTTGATTCTGGGCTGCATGCAGGATGTGCCATGGACGACAGGAGTCTCACCATACTCATGGATGCATGCTGATGCTTGCTGTGCATGTTTGTCTACATGGTTGAAAAGGACGAATGAATGCAAGAGCTAAGCCACAATACGAAAGGCGAAAGCGAGACCGACCATGGTTGTGCTGCAATGAGATGGTGCGACCTGCACCAGTTTTTCCTATTAGGACTTTATATATGTGAATTGTCCTGTTGAGTTTCAGGCTGGCAGTGACTTGCTGGTGATCTGTCTTGTCAAGCAGTGGGCTTGACAGTTTTGAGGATGGTGGCATGAATGGTGTCCCTTTGCTGGCTTTGCTGGTAGAGGCAGCATGCACTTTGTTGTCTGCAGGCTTTCCACTGTATCAGGACCAGCCAGCAACACAACAGCAACATCTTATCAGTATGTTACCTTGGCGGATTGTGGTTTGTACGGTTGATTGATTATCTCTGCCACCGCTTGTCTTCCTGAATGGGCATTACTCATGCTTGAGACTTGGACGTTCACGCACTGGTTGGATTTGGCAAGAGATGTGTATGGAGGAAAGGCATCGTTGTCATAAGCATCTGAATGTTGGGAAGCAGGCTCGGCAAATAGACAAACCACCATTGGGGTTTGCCATGTATGGTCAAGGCTCGCACATGTCAGGTGGTAGGTGAGGATGGGGACATGGTCAGACGAGCGTTTTTTTGGGGGGGAGGGGGGGGGGGGGGTGGGCACCAAAATTTGGTATGGAAACCCTAGCGCCTAGTCACTTCTTGGGGCAGAGGAGCAAAGGCAAATGAAAGAAGCTGAAGAAAAGTGCATGGTGCATTGTTGTTTGCCAGAAGCACCAGCATCCCATCTTTATTGCATCTCCCATATGCTTTATAGAAAGTGACAGAGGCCTTGCACGAGAAGCATCCACAGAAACAGCAGGTGAACAACAGATGGGATGCCTTGTTCTTGGTCTTTGTGCTTGGTATGTGTGTTCTGTGCAGCTGGGCCCGTTATTTTATGGAGCTCTGTGCAGGAAGTCCAGTATCCCTGTGTTCTTGGTGTTGCTGTACAGATGTGGTACCCAGTTGGTATGGCCTCTTCTCTTGTCATGTGCTGTACATGGATGATGCTCTGCGTGACCTGGTGTTTTCTGCCATGTGTTCTGCATGGCTGCTGCTCTAAGTGGTGATTCAAGCCTTTTCCACATGCTTTTGGTGGCGTCAAGCAAGAGATGGCGTCGGGCTGTCTGATGTGCAAACAGCTGGATAGAGGCAGGTCACTGTTGTTGGCATGGCCTATGGCTGACACGTTGTTCTCTTTAATTTATCTTGTGAACATGGCATGTTGCATGTGAGAGGTTGTTTTGGGTGCAGTCGTAAGGTGTGTTTCAAAAGCATGCATGGTAGCATCGGCAGGAGGTTTGGCCAATGGTGGTGGAGTGGTTGAACTAAAAATATATGAAGCATGCTGCATAGTGCAATGGACTAGAAATTGTCGTGCTTTTGGCATGCGTGTGTGCATTAGAGCGGTGGAGCATGGGATTAGGCATTTGGAACCATCCTACACCTTCTAGCCATTCTTATGCCTGTGCACAACACGGGTACGGCATATGTTCAGGGTTTTAGAGTTGAGCGTCAACCATTTCGTGGGGTATGTGCACAGTACAGTGGTAGAGCATGTGCACTGGTATAGTATCAGTGTATGTACATGAGTTTACAATTTTAGAAGTGATGCCTACAATGTGCACAGTACAGTGAGTCGTAGGGCATTTGCAGCTATATGCAGAGCTAGCTGTAGTAGGTAGTCCCTGGCATGAGTTCTGTACTGCATGGGCCAGTGGAGTAACATGGAGGTGCATGTGGTGTCTGCTTGTATTCTATCTCTCTCTCGCTATTGTGTAGAGACCTCCTGAGCAAGCCTGTATTAGGGCTCCTCTTGGGCATTCAGGGCTTCTGACAGAGGGGTGTGGGGAGGGGGCTCTAGCGTCCGATTCAGTTGGCGCAGCTTATCGAGTCGAGAGAGGGCTCGGAATGGAGCTAAGGGAAGTGCAGGGAAGAGTGGTAGCCCAAGAGGGGCTTGGTGTGTGGTAGGAATGTATCAAAGGGTACTCAAGGATCACAAAGTTGATATGGTCCATAGCCAGAGTTCTCACTTTTTTCTTATTCAAGAAGGCTCGGGAAGCGAGGGGAGTGCACATGGGATCATTGCTGGGATCTCCAGAGGTTGCAGTAATCTGTTAGCGAAGGAGCGTGTGCTGCTTTCTGCACCACCAACCTTCCCGTTGAGCAGTTGGATATGATCATCATATACCAACTGTAAACTACAGAAGATTAGCAGGCAAGGCTTGGCGTGCAAAACTGTGTCAAGCTTTATTGCACCTGGTTTTGGGTCATGAGGGTAGTGTGTTCATATTGTTTAGTAATTGGTCTTTTCCTTGAACCTTGTATGTGTTGCTCGTGTTTGGGTAGCCATCATGGTACCACAAAGGAGCAATGCTGATCATGTACGTAAGGCAGGTGCAACGGTGTTTTTGGGTGTGAAGGTCTCTGTGTCCACATGCAGATGACCAATCCAGGCTTGCGTTGCACTACTTGTCGGCCTCCCTATCCAGTGTACCATGCCATGAAGGAAAGCACCATGGAGCCTTGAAGCATTCCGTTTCATTTGTTTGTTAGTATACGGTATATGTCCTTGTGCATTGTTGTTTGAATCCACATTAGGTAGTAGTTTCATTGTCGTCACATTGATGCAGACTGTTATTGTACTGTTGCTGCTGTGGAATGCACTACTAACACCTGCGCCTCTCTATTGGACTGTTGTGGGTTGGGAATGGGTCTGGGATTTGCAAGCTGAGCCTTTGATGAGGTGTTGTTGGGGAGTCTTATGTCTCTTTGCATATCAAATTGGCACTCAATTTCAGTCTAGAGATTTTGGTTTGCTCACTGGAATGAAGGCCAGAAGGTGTGTGGTGTGGGGCATTTGGAAGGGCACCTGCTGCACGTACTATGAGAGTCTATGGGCAGGGCAGGGTGTACCAAGGCAGCGTTTTTGAGGTGGAGCAAAATGATGTTGCCAGGGGATGTGCTGAATGGGGCTTCATTCGTCTTGACAGAACATGCCCTTTCTTCCCATGCTGCTGTCTTTGCCTCCCTCTTGCTCCTCGTTAGGGGTGGCTCTAACGAGTTCTGATGAGCTCTTTGCAGCAGCTGACTGCTCAATGTGGCATGTACCGCTCTGTAGTGCCTGGATGGAGATGATGTGGGGGTCAATGGAGGCATGTAGCTGGGAATGTGAGTCAATATGGGTGCAATATTTTATCTTCCCACGCTGCCTGGCCTCTTGTCGAGTGAGCAATGGAGGAGCCCAGCCCGGTTGGCTGATTTTTTGTGCTGGGGTGTAGTATATATCTATTTGACATGTTCCTATGGCAGTGAATAATCTGGGATGACAGGAATGCCCTGCGGATGCAGCGAGCAGCCGGGCAGTAGCTGCCCTTTTTGTGTCGCTCCATGTCTGTGGCCGCTTTTCTGTGGCCAAAGGGGGGGGATAGTCAATGTGGTTGAGGGTGATAATCTGTGCTGTTGTCTGGGGGCTCACCATTGTGGTGGTGGGGGTGCGGTGGTTTTCGAAGGTAATCCCCCCTGCGGGCAATTTGGGCTATCGCTGCGGTTGAGTGGGGTTGTCCGTGCGGTCAACTGGGGGCTCATCATTGTCGGGTGGAATGGAATTATGTATGCTGTTGGTTGTGAGGCTTATCGCTGCGGGAGAGTGGGGTTCTCTTTGTGGTTGGCTGGGCCAAGCAAGGTGGCCTGCTGGACTGAGGTAAGGGGTATATTCATTCTGGGGGGAGATTCGTGTATCATATGGTGTTGTTGATGCTCAAGCGGTCTGGGAACAAGCTGCTGCTGCTGCTGCTGCTGCATTTTGCCTCAATTGCAGGGGGGTATGAGTAATGGATGATGGATGATGATCACGATGGGAGGTGCTGGGGTTGTGTGCTGCTTGCCTGCATGCTGCATTTGGGGCTTACTTTGGCAAAGGATGGATGCTTGTTGCAACAGGTTGGAACTGCTGTTGCGTTGTTATGTAACCAGTGTGTAATAGGTGCCACACCTTTTACTGTTGGTGACATACCACTTGGTGCCGCCCTGAATAGGTGCTGCACCTTACTGTTGTTTGTTTGTTGTAGTATTGGGGGGAGTGAGGGCAGGTCTCAGACGCTTTTGCTGTCACCACATCCCTTTGTGTATACATTTGAAGTAGCAGTTGTGTAGTCCTTGGTTTGTTAGTTTCATTGTAAAGGTGAAGTAAGCTAATCAGGTGAGGTGAAGTGCTGTACATGCATGTGGGTGGGGTCATGCATGTTGCATGTGTGTCATGTTATCACTGTTGCAACGGCCAGCGGCCCGTTTTGACAGGGGTGTTTTTAAAACGCAGCAGCAGTGGGAAGCTGAAAGGGCAGAAGTTGCTCTTGATGAGTGAGGTTGGGGGGGCATTGGGCTGTTACTTGATTGGCTGGATGGGATGGCCTGTTGTAGATGGGGGGATCCCGGTCAGCAGGGTGACAAGGTACGTCCCGTGGTGTCACATCTTTCACCGACTCGGTGACCTGCTTGTGTGTTTCTGTGTGATGGACCAGCGCGATGTTTTGTGGCTGGAGTATATACTAGTGTAATATGGAGGAATATGGGTGCTTGGTTGCGCTGCAGCTCAGCAGAGTTGAGAATGACAAACGTAATGAGACGGCATTGTGGCTGAACTGTTCCTTAGTGCAGCGCAGGCATGCCGTATCGCCTTCGATTTGAGTTCTGATTGAATTAACCATTCTGGCGTCTGGCAAAGGCGCTTTTTGGATGGTGTCTGCATGTTGCTTAAGTACATCCTGAGGGTCACGAGGCTGAAGGCTTTGGTCCGGTGACTCTGACTTCTGAAGTTGCTCGTCGATGTGAGTTGCGGATGCCAGGCGACGCGCGGGCACTCGACTTGAGGGAGCAACTTTGCAGCTTGGGTCCTCCTGGATAAAAGAGATGAGATCCTACTTCTATGGTTTGCCAGGCACTAGCGCATGGGGTAAGCTGCCCACTATACTGTTAATACCGAGCCTACAACTTCCACTCGTAGTGCCGCTGACCGGAGGGCTACCCAATATATAGCCTCTCACCGAATCCGCTCTTCAATACACATCGCAGTATCCTTTCTTTTGTTGAATGCTTTGATTGAGAGATAACACACATGTAGGAGGACGGTTTGGCTGAGCAGCGGTCTTGAATCACATCCGGTAGCGGGGACCTGCGCAAGTAAGTACGACCACTGCCGTCCGCTGAAGGTCTGTGTGAGCTGTTGTATTGTATATGTCAGGTGATAGGATGGATGTATTCCTGTTTTCAGCCCAGGCCATGATGCTTTGATCTTTTGTGACAGCCCATGTACACGGCTCCTTTAAAAGACTCGACACTGTACTTCGCAATTCGGCAGTGTCCCTACAGTGCACCTGATACCGCTCGCCTGGCTAATCCTCGTCTGATTAGCGCGAGTCGCTTGCCAACTGGCCACAACTGCCATGCATGTGCGTCCCTTACTGCTTCCCCCAAAAAACACTCAACCACAAATATGTATGCACCTGCAGCTTCACAGTTTGAGTAGCCATGGCCATGGCCGCCCATGCCTGGGCCTTTCTTGGGCTGTGCTTGTTCTTGGGGAGCGCACATGGCTGCACTTTCCATGGCACCTGGGAGGTCTCACAACCTCTCCCTGGATTTCCTATCAACACCTTATCCAACGAGACTGTGCATCCTGAAGCATACAAGGTATGGGAGGTATCAGATAGGCCACTGATTGGTCATCCAGGCACTACATGCTCTTTACAAGAGATGGATTACTGCACAGCCTTGGACCATGCAACACAACCCACATGACTCCCAATCAGGAGAGGGAAAGACCAAAACAGCAGCTGCTTTCTTGTGCCTCTGTACGCGCATGTAGCATCTATATTGGCCTTTGAACGAGTTGCAGGAACGGCCAATGCCTTAGAAGAGGTGGAAGCAATATGTAGCTACAAAAAGGTTACCGGTAGTTGCAGATGGATCAACCTTATCTTACAAAGCAATAACCTTGAGTTACCATAGTCCACCCCATGCCATCATCTCTAGCTCCTTCAGCTGTACTCCTCCTTTGTTATCACATTCTGTAGTGCCAGTGCTAAGAATACAAATAGTACTGTGAAGTCTCACTTAGATCTCTCTTAATCACTCTGCGAGCTGCCACACCTTATTTCTTTGTATTGCTGGACTTTGCAGAAAGAAGACGTTTTGAACCACGTGGAGAACCAGGGGATTATCAGCACTGGCGTTTCCACTGCCACAAGTTTCCAATGTGTGGATGCTCGGGGGACTGAGCCGCAGATGGGCACCCCTGGGGGGGATTTTGCTGAGTTCCTGATCGGGCTCATGGCATTGGAGAACAAGAGGTCAGCAAGCTCTTTTTACCCAGCGCATTAACATTACCAGCATCAGTGCCAGATATCACCCTCCCAAGGATGGATAAAATGCAGTTGTTGCAGGTACTCTCCACGGTGATGTTCCCAAGTAGCTTAACAAAAAGAGCAAAATGTACATGTCTGAGGCTGCTGTGGGCACTCAGTTACAATTTTAACCACAATTCTAGCCGGAGCATCACTCAGCGCGTCCAATTACAACATCACGGGTTGTTTTTTGGAATGCCTGCACTCTCAAAGTCTCACAGCATCTGTTACAGAAAAATCATCTGTTTGCATGCCACTAGCCTCTTCTCAGCCCGGGCACCCACTTTTGCTGCCACTCCTTGCAGGGGTGAGAAGTTAACTGGTGATGCAGTCAGCTTCCTATTCAAACAGTACATGGACGATGGCCCCATCAGCCCCAGCCGCAAGTTCTATTTCCACACAGATGTGGGCAAGCTTGAAAAGCTCTTTAAATCCCTAAAGAATCAAGGTTTTGACGCAAGCATCTTCCCAGACAAGTGAGTGAAACGAGTGGCCCTCAGCTATATGTTTGATATATCTAAATGAATGGTGAATGAGGGAATGATACGAGAAAGTTATTTGAGGTCAAGTGCTGCGACTGATGCATGTTCCTGATGCATGTTCAGCTATATGCAGCAGCCTGTGCTGTCTGTAAGGGGGACGACTGAGGGAGAAATATAGAGAGGTCCATGGCCGAAAACCTTGTAGTACTGTTTTCCAGCGGGGGATTGTGGGAAGGATCTTTATTGTAAGGGAGATGAATGATTACATGGTTACATCATACCACACACCCTCTGTGGCGTACAATTAAGTAAGTAGGCCTACTTAGTGAGGACCATCTTCCCAGAGTACGACTCAGCCATTCCAACTCCTCCAAACAAAAGATGACTAAAACCAGGACTACCTGGTATGCCCCGCAGAGCATCGGTATGAGGCTGTGCAGTGATGTGATAGTGTTTACAGCAAACAGAGGGAACTCCGGCGAAAACTGACCACCAATCTTCCCTCAAAACAGACAGTATATTTGGAGCTGTGCAGTGACTGCTGGAGAGAAAGAAAACTAATGATTTCTCCAAAGTGGCTCCAAGGTCTCAAGGGAAGGGGATTGGGGTTTGGGTTACAGGGTTGAGAGAGGAAGAGAGTAGAGCTCTATGTATTCATTAGCTACATTCTCTGTTTGAGCAGAGACATAAGGAAGGGGCTGCTGGACGGTTCTTGCAAAACAGCCCGACTCCAAGAGCCTCATAGTAACTAATCCTTCAATGACCTACCTTTTTAGTATCGTTCTTTGCTCGCTTATCCCTTACGGCCAAGTTACAGGCCATTTCACGTATCAGGTTCAGGGATCTGAATGTGGCCCATGTACTGCAAAACGACCTCGCAGGTTTATATACTCGTACTCTTTGCTTGTTCACCTTTGGAGGAGCTTTTGCTAGGATATGTAGCGAGTGTCCGTACCATCGGTTTTACAAAGGCTTCCCGCTGCTTGATTGCGCTTGCACCTGCCCCAAGTGCATTTCTATGCTCTGCATCGCGTCGGGCACTAGACCCCTACCACAGACAGCTACACACCCCAGCAACAGACAGCCCAGCTGAGGAAGCATATTTATAAACATATAATGTCACATAAGGCTACACTGTACAATTGGGTATGCATTGCACATGGGAACTACACTGGCGCCCTGATGGTTTGATGGCGTGAAGATGTCGAGCGAAAGGTGGACGTACGACGATCCATACAGAGCAAGGGACATGTTCAGGATGCGGACACACAAGGGGGTCAGAATGACCATATTGAATCCCAGTTGCACGGTGGCTCGACTTCAGCCTGTAGTCCTTGGCCGCTCTGCGGCCCGCTCTGACCAGTTTCAAGGCCCAATTAGCCCTCCCTTCCAGACCCCGTGAGCCTTGGAAATAAACTCCCACTGTTGTCCTTTAACGGGTCCCTGAGCTCCCAGACTCCTACAGATCATGTTCCAACAAACGGTTGAGTTTATTTCCAGCGTTTGACTGTTTTACAGGCCCTGAAGGAGCAGGTACTGGGTTGGCTTTGAGTTCCCATCCAGCAGCATTTGGGGCAAACGTTGCTGCTTCAAGCAGGTGCTGCGTTTGTTGCTGCCTGTATTGTGAGGTTGTTATACATGTAATGGTAATAATACCTGCCTTGGTAGCCTTCTCCGGCCCTCTGGGCTGCTGTCCCAACCCGTACTGGCTGTAAACACTGAACTACTACCCATACTGCACCACTCAACTACTTGCCTTTGACTTGCATTGTGACTTATCCAATGACCCTTAAAAACCCTCTCTCCTGCTGCCGCAACCCGTACTGTACCACTCAACTACTTGCCTTGTGACTTAACTGGCCCTTAACTGGCTCTCTCTTGCTGCTGCTGTGCATAGGAGCCAATTCACTGCACTGAGCGTGCTGCCTGCTATGCTGTAACAGTTGACATCAATAATACCTGCCCTGCGACTTATCTCGCCCTCTATGCCCTTACCTGAAGGGTGAGAGAGGGCGGCGAGGCTGGAATCAGCATCCGGGCATCATCATGCCCTCCATGCAAATTCATGGACTATCTCCCTACACAACCTCTTGTTCTTCTGCTGTGCACAGGGAGCCCACAACCTCCACTGAGCGTGCTGCGTGGTATGCTGGGCTGGCATCACCTGAGTTCAATGGCTGTGGTCACGTGCGCCTCATGCTGGAGGGGGACAATGCTGAGGCTTATGGGTGGAATGCTCAGAGGCTGGCAAGGTCCCTCATCAAGGCATTCTTTGGGTAAGTGCAAACAGATAGAAATGTAATTATAATTATAATAATAATGAAATTAAGATTATTATAATTCAATCATCATTCAATGCTCAGAGGCTGGCAAGGTCCCTCCTTAAGGCATTCTTTGGGTAAGTAACCCTTCCCACAATCCCACGCTGGAGAACAATACACGGTGTCCCTGCGTAGGTATCTCTCTCTCTCTTTCTTTGGGTAAGTGCAAACAGACAGAAATCTGACATGCCCTCCGACTGCCAGGGTCTTGTGTGGGTTGGTTTATGTTTGCGACTTTGGCGCTTTTAATTTGGCTTTTGGTCGTTACAAACCAACCTGCCAATATTGTCCTTAACATCTGCATGGCACTTGACGGAACAGACAAACAAACAAGCTCTTAAGGTGTGGCTGCTAGCTAGGTTGAGACGACTAAGCACACAGGAAACTAACCCAGGGTTTTTGACATGTCCATTGCACTTCAACTCGGCAATGCTGTACTGTGCTGCTGTATGAATGCTTACTTGCAGCTTCTATAGTGTCTCCCATGCTCCATAATCTGCTCAGCTCCGTCAAAAAAATTTGACCGTATGTACTCTATAGGCGAGTGAAAGCCAGGGATGCAGGCAGGATGAGGACCGGTAGTGGCTCATGTTCGTTTTGCTCCCAAATAAACAAAGCCCTGCAGACTAAGTATTATGATGACACTTGATCATGTGACAGAGGGAAAAATGCCATAGGCTCCGCACCTAAAGCTGTCACAGAGAACGATGAGTTGGGACAAAATAAGAATTGTCATGGCATGCATGACAACATACGCCTACCATAAGCCATCATGAAGTTAAACATATCTAGCTTTGCTCTGAAGAGAACCCTGGGCTCTGTACTTGCCCTGTAGTGGACATCATTTTCTTTAAATCTGCCCAGCTTCTGCCGCTCTCCAACTAAGCTGGTCGCGCCGTGCGTCACCCGTCTGCTTCCTTTTTCTATGGGTAAAAGGCCGATCATTTATCATTTCTTGCTGGTTCTTACACACTGCTGCCATGCTCCCCGAAACAAGCAGCATAAGCTGCATAAAGGCGATCTATCTGCATCATATCTGATGAGTCATTGCTGCTAACGCCCTGGACCCGGACGTTCAAGATCATTTGTTTTGTTTGGATTGCTGCTGCTGCTACAGCTACTGGTGGCCCACCCCCCTCAACAGTGTCAACCGCTCCAAGGTCGATTTTGTCATCAAGCAGGGGCCCCTGGAGGGCAAAGCTGTCGTCATCATCGGCCAAAGCCGCCGCAACGCCACCGCTCAACCCGGCGGTCAGCACCGCAAGCTGCTCATGCAGACGACCGGGACCGCAGCAGCGGCTTCAGCGAGCTTGGGTGCAAGCAATTCCTTACGCAAGATGCTCCAAACGCCGAGTGTTAATGTCACGAACAGCTCATCGGAAGCCGATAACGGCCCTCAATGCGCCCACACGTTCCCTCTCATCACGCCATCGACCGGCGGTTCTACCGTATTCGTCTATCACGGCGCTGCAGTGGCACAGTACCGGGAGCTCGTGCTCACTCCATTCTTTGTTGGCCTTAACGGCGTTGGCGGGAACCTTACAGCTAGCAATGTGACAGCCGAGAGTTTAGACCTGGATGAGTTTCAAGCCGAAGTTACAAGGCTCGGCACTGCACACCTGGTGGCTACCCTGGACATCCTCTCACCTGCTAACCAGGTCAATGTATATTCTGCTAATTACCAGGTCAGCTATTGAGGAGTAGTGATGCAGACCGCTCCAAAGGGGTAGACCAGCATTTCCTCATAGCACAGACGTCATTGATTATAGCTGGTAAAAAGGGCTCTGCCAGAGGTGCTCGGCAACGCTGTGGTCGTTGCGTACTCATTGTGCTTCTGAATGTGGTTCTGGATGTGATTTCTGTGCCTGATACAGTGCCCCCACGGAGATAAAAGGGCAGTGGAACAGAAGGAGCAGGAAAGGGGGCGTTGCCTTTCAGGTGCCAGTGGTCTGCTTGTCAAATGTCAAAGCAATGAGGGAGCATGCACTGCAGCGTTACATTGTTGAATTCTCAGCCTATAGCAGAAGGATAACCATTAGTGCATGCAGATGACTTATAAAGGCATGAGCAGCAACAGCAACAGCAGCTGATGTAACAGGAAGTTCTGCAGGAGCATATTGATTGCAGACATTCCGGGCTAGCAAGGGATCTAGGGTGGGCTGGTGGCAGCCACTACAAGAATCTTGGACAGGAACTTGAGTATGCCTTTGGAGCCTAAGTTGGCTCCTTGTGGGCGGCGCTGCCCCCATCGGCGCCCTGCTTTGTCAGGGCCATTTGGTTATTTGGTGAAATCTGGTTCTCTCCTAGTGGTGCTGAAGCCAGGGGAAGTCCAGAATTCTGATTGGAAGGAAAACCCCTTGCACCAATTTGCGTCGGCAGTGGTTAACTTTGTGTGTTTATTGTCCATCTCTTGCATGCACAGCCTGGCCCCTCATGCCGGCTAACCATGCTGTTGCTAATTGCATTGCTTATTAGCTGCTGCCACCGTCCACATTGGATATCATTTCAGTCTTCTATTTTTGCCACTTGGCAACTTTGCACCTTTTAGTCTGCGAAGAGGAAACTAGGGGCCCCAGGATGATTTTGCTATATATGATATGCCACAGCATACGTGCCCAGGATGGTTGTAAAGCTTAGTAATTGAATTAGTCATGTTGCATGGAGGAAGTTGATGTGGTATGCTCGCTTGGCAATCAAGGGTCCCTGTCTAGGTACAGAGCATTTTGATGCATGGCTGTGTGTCCTGTTCCTTTCTGTGTCTGTCATGCTTCATGTATTTAACATGAAGGTAACTGAAGAGGGGAGATTGGAGAGTAAGCTAAGGTGTGGGGCTGCAGATGCATGTGTTTGAGGCCACGCCTCATCTTGCTAAAGTCATGAATGAAATGCAAGTGAGTGCAGCATGAGTACTGAGCTGTCCAGGCGCGAAAGAGTAGCATCCAACATATGGGAAGGTGGTTATACAGCACGGGGATTTTATGCTATCTCAATTGAGGTAGGCCCTACCCACATTCAACTCCACAAAAACGCATTACGGGAACCCAGACAGGTAGATGCTATGGGGAATTTACGTTGGCATCTGCACATATACTGGCTATTTATCAAGTAAAAATGGTGGCTTTGTGATACAGGAGTTCAACGGGGTGTATGCTAGGGGAGGGTCACAGTTTAGTGCCTCGGTGGTACAAGGAAGGCAGTGCAACGGGAGGCCTGGTGCCTGGTGGTGGATTGTGATCCATTGTTTTTGGGTCCATCCAATGGTGTGTTTGGTGTTTCGACCTAGCAGCCCTTTTCCGGTTGCCGCATTTTTTGTTTGTTTGTTTAATTATTATTATTACATTTCATGATATGCCATAGCAATAAGTGCCATAGGCCCCGCACCTCAAGCTGTCACAAAGAACAGCGAGGTGGAACAGAATACGGGTAAACTTCGACATGTATGACAATATATGCCTAAACATGAGGTCCAGCAGCTAGGTCAAAATCACCCAAAACCTCCGCTGCCCCAATGGGGGTAAGAGCCTCCCTCCTACTTAAGAAAGCAAGGAGGGCTTGTAAGCCCGGGTGCAAGCAATAGTTGGTAACAAACCCCATTGGTTGGACCTCACGCCACATCAGAAGGGTGAGCATAAGCATTCCTAATCTTCCAAGCAGCTGCAACATATTTAGCTATACACTTAAATGCATGCTTGAAAGGGCCATATACTAAGCCAGACTCCTCATCGACGTCTACACCCCAAAACTCTTCATTAAGCATGCTATGCAGCTTCTCCTCATCAGATTTGCCATCCAATATCTGACATTTTGCAGCAACATCAGGGTCAGAAGTCAGCTTCTCCCACAGCTTTTGCCTTTGTGCCTGGTAAACAGGACAGTCAAACAAGAAGTGTTCAGGAGATTCAACTTCACCTCCCAATTCAGGGCCAAGATCACAGGACTTGCAGCACTCCCTACGTGCACTTTGCCTGCTAGCGCTCTGCCTACCGAATTTTGCTGTCATAGCGTTGAGAGGAAGAATACCTGCACGCAGCTGCATAATGAGTTCCATGCCTTTGCTCAGAGGGCCTGTGCACATATATGGCTGCGGCTTGAAATAATTAACATCGTCATTGTAATGCTGCATATATGTCGCTAAAGTAGATTTGTTTCTGGCACCCTCCTCCCGAACAGCCCTGTCTCTTTCATATATACTCCACTTGACATATGCCCTAAAGCTAGGTAGGTGTCCCTCTCTCACTCTTGCTTGTAAGGTTTCCTCCTGCATGCCTAGTTCAGCCCTGAGTTTATTGAACCTCTTCTGCCAAGAAGCATAATTCGTGTGGCTTGGCCAAGATGCTTCAAGTGCCTGCCTGCTAAGGCTAGTAGTATCCTTTTGCTGTAATTTGAACCACCATTCAACCTTCCTCTGGTCCAACCAGCTAGATAGAGGCCTAACACCAGCTTCTGCCCTCAATACCTCATGGCAGATGTTTGGCTTGCAATGCAGTGATCTCTTCAAAACCTCTATTTGGATCTTAGACTCTATGGTATTTGTCTGCTGGGATGATGCCCACCATACCTCAGAACCATACTCAACCCTTGGTCTTATCAAAGCCAGCAGCATGGCTCTCTTAACCTCAAAGCTTACATGACGATTCTGGAAGAATGTTTGCAATGCATTAATGGAGGCTGTAGCTTTTTCAATCATACCTGCAATGTGAGCCTCCCATTTGCAATCACTAGTGAAAACAATCCCCAAGTATGTATATGCATCTAGTACTGGCAAATTCTTACTGCTAAAACTTACCTTTGGGGACTCTTTATTGGGGGGCAAAGGACCAAACACAACAACAGCACTTTTAGTTGGGCTTAGCTTAAAACGCCACTTACGACTGTAGGCATGAATCGTGTCAGCCATCTTCTGAAGCTCTTCCTGCGATTCTGCAAGCCCTACAAGGTCGTCAGCGAGCATTAGTGCTACCAACTTTGATCTACCTTCAATGTTACTCTCAGCCCTTCCTATGCCCTGTTCCCCACTACCACTATTATCTACCTCTTTTGGTAGGGGAACCCCCGGGTGCTTCTCCCATATCTCTTTTAGGAGACCGTTGATGAACAAAGTATACAACAGTGGTGATAGCGGGTCCCCTTCCGCTAAGCCTAAATCGCTAGAAAAGTATTCTGATGACTCTCCATTATGCAAGGCACATCTAGAGAGGCTATCGTATAGATGTACAAGAACCCTAAACATTTTACCCCTAATGCCCATCTCCCAGAGCTTGTACCAGAGCCCGTCCCGCCAGACTGATGGGAAAGCTTTGACCACATCTACAAACAGTGCGTACGTCCGGAGTCCTGCACGCATTCTTCCGGATGTGACCGCATGCAATGTCCAGACATGATCAATGCAGCCTCTGCCTGGCCGGTACCCATTCTGGCTCTCGTGAAGGAGTCCCTTTGCTTCAGCAAAGTTAGTTACCCTGTTGTTGATGATCTTGGTATAAACCTTGTCTACTACGCTTAGCAGCGTTATCCCCCGGTAATTATTGCCATCTTCCTTATCCCCTTTCTTAAAAAGGCTGACTATTACCCCAGGGCGTTGGAAGGTGCATTCATGCTCCCAGGCCTTGTTATACATGCATAGGAGCATGGCTGTCATGGGTTCCCCGCCATACTTTAAAAGTTCAGCAGAAGTGTTCTCTAGAGGACTACCCGCTTTGCCTGATTTGAGACTTAGTCTAGCTCTGGCAACCTCAGAGCTTGTTAGGTCAGCATCTAAATTCTCATCCCCTGACCCTTCTGGCTCTGCTGATGCATTGATGTAATGCGCTACAGCAGCTTGAACTTCTTGTTGAAAGGCAGAGTCAAAGTCAGCATCAGCATTGAAGGTGGCAGAATTCCCGAGCTGCTTGTAATGCTCTCCAAAGGCATCGGCGATGGGTTTGTCGCCACATGCATATGAACCATTTTGCTTTTTAAGCAAGGAGGGGGCTGAAGCTTGTGCGTTTTTTGGTCTGTATGCAGAGTTGAACGCCTGCCAGAGGCGCTTGTCTCCCATTCTGGTTTTCCGCTCTGACTGGCATTCGTCAAATGCCTCGCAAATGGTTTCATCAGCAGATTTTGTAAAGAGAGACCTTGCATCCTTGACCATTTTATGCACCTTTTCTCTTGCTTCTTCGTAAGCCTGCCATGCTTCTGTACCACCTTGGCTGCGCCATTCAGCATGTACTTGCCTTCGAGCTTTGATAGCATCTGTAATCTCAACTTGTTTAAAACAAGTTGTTCATTATGTTGCTGTTATATGAGTAAGCAACTTTGCTGTCAGACTGGAAAATGTTATGTCTGTTGTGAGAAGCAGAAGCATCCATACAAGAACATTTATCAGTATGATTGTGCATCATGCATGTGCTTGTCTGTCTGGGGCTAAGGCAGATATGGGAATTCTATGGAAAATGGGCCTTGCCCGAGTGTAACCGCCCTGAAAGTGCAGCCCTCACTTTCACCATCGGAGAGCATGAGGCGCCTAAAACTACAAGGATCTATTCGCATTAGTAACAGGGGAATCGAACCTCGCTTCAAATGAGCTTCGCTCGATCCTGGGATAGCCACCATCGGTACCCCAGCGATCGGATCAACCCGCTTCCGAAGGGGACTGACAAAGTGTCACCATGTGATCGGTGCCGGCCCATTTCAACGTCATCAATCTCAATAAACGTGCGGTTTATAAATCATAGCTGTGTACGCGGGTGTACAGGAATTTGCCGAGCCTGTGGTGTCGCGGCCTTTACTCCAGCCCGTCAAGCGTTGACATGTACTGATGATAGCTGATAGCTGCTGCCCGCACCGATCGTCTTGGATGAAAAAGTAAAATTTTTGTCTTTTTTGGGAGGAAAGGAGACGGCACCACCACCAGAACAGCGGCAACGCCCACGACCCGTGAGGGCCGGCGTTCCAGGCCTGTTGGATCTGGCGGGTAGTCTTATTATTACTACATTTCATGATATGCCATAGCAATAAGTGCCATAGGCCCCGCACCTCAAGCTGTCACAAAGAACAGCGAGGTGGAACAGAATACGGGTAAACTTCGACATGTATGACAATATATGCCTAAACATGAGGTCCAGCAGCTAGGTCAAAATCACCCAAAACCTCCGCTGCCCCAATGGGGGTAAGAGCCTCCCTCCTACTTAAGAAAGCAAGGAGGGCTTGTAAGCCCGGGTGCAAGCAATAGTTGGTAACAAACCCCATTGGTTGGACCATTGGCGGGTAGTCACCGGCTTGCAAGCAAACCAGTGCCAGTCTCAACTCACATAGTACGAGGTGGGCAACGCCTGCGCCAATAAGCAGGATGAATGAAAAGCATTGGTCAGATTTCCTCAGGATACACTGCCAACCAAAAAGCGGGACCGAGTATGCGCCCCGGCCTTCCGCACGCAACTGAAAGTACTGGATCTGACGGAAGGCCCCCCAAGGCTAAACAAATTTGTTAGAGAGCATTCAAGTGTGCCAACCGCAAGAGGGCTGCTAGGGCCCGAGAAACCAAACCAAACACATACGGCACGAGAAACTGAGATCCCCCACGTGCCTTTCTATTATCATTACATTTCATGCTATGCCATAGCAAAAAGTGCCATAGGCCCCACGTGCCTTTCTATCTCCTGATCCCTGCTGGCCCAAGCAAATATTTGACTTCACCAAACAGCCGGCCAGCACCTTGGCATCCGCTCAAAGAACCAGGGCCTCAGGCATTTGCAAAGTGCAAGCTGAATGACCCGCTACTGTGCCTAGTGCTAGAGCACTTTGGATACCACGCTCCACGCAAACAAACAAACAACTGAGCAGGTGTAGCAACTATGACTAGAGGGATCCATCGGACCCACCACAACTACCCTCCCCCTCCATAGAAACCTTCCATGCAGTGCACATGAATCCCAAGTCAGCAGCATGACAAGCCTCACACACTCAAGTTAGCAGGCCCCACATCTCAGCTTCAGTTTACAAAAACATTTGCAGGGTTCGGGCCAAGTAATGAACACTCCTGTGGCTCAGAAGTCGCCCAGCTATGCGACATGACAAGAAACAGTCAGGAGACGTGGGACACCGCAATGCTTCCCCTTGTAGCAACCAAACCCACAGATTTAGACCACATGCTTCTGACACATGTCACCTTGTCTGTGCAACTGGTATCACCTTGCCTCCGCAATTGGTGTCACCTTGTGCCTTCAACTGAATGACTAATCGGGGGGTTCTGGCACACTCATGCAGCAAGTGCACCAAGCCTGCCACTAACAACATGCATTTCACCCAGCATGCCACATATCTTCTTCCTCGAGACTGAATCTGCCACAACTGCACCAGCAACCAGGGCTGTCTCCATGCATTGACCAAACCACCATCCATGGTCCGAACAAGACCGTGTAGCAGTTGCACAATGACATCTGATTGTGTCTTATGATCTGACTCGGTCTTATCATCTCCATGCATCGACCATGGTCCGAACAAAACCAAGTAGATAGCAGTTGCACACTCCTTGCAGTGACATCTACCTGGGTCTTATGCTCAGCTGTGTGCAAAAACCTCACACCCGTCAGTAACATATCTGCTAAACCAGACCGAGAGTTGTATAAATCCAAACCCACCCAAACTCGTAGACCAGCATCACACATAGTCACCAACTATCTATTGGAGGCAGGCCATTCTGCACATCAACACCGCTACTACAGCTCCCACCAAGTGGCTGCTGACTTCTTCTCTGTTTTTCCACCTTCAGCCAAAAGCAAGCAAGATGAGACGTGACTTCAACAACATGGATCAGCAGCACTTCACCTAAACTTACATTTCTAGTCTCAAATCTTCATTCATCTTCACGTCAGATAACAAAACTTCCTGTTAAAGCACCCTGCCTGCAGGGACCCGATTCTTTACTTTCCACATGGCCCCTTCACTTGTGCACTTCTGCATTTGTGACATGACGACAAAAACATGGTCCACAACATACTTTGCATCTGGCACCAAACCCCAAAACAGGCAGCGACCTTGATAAGACTCTTCACCAAAAAAGGCTTGGCTGACAAAACTTGACATGCCCACACTCCAAACACACATCATGGTATAACTGCAGCTTAGCAAGGTCCCACAACACCCAAAAACTTCTTGGCTAGCTCGCACTCCAAAAGTGCAAGACATCTGGTAGGCCAGTATCACTACCTTGCGTCAAAATGGCTCTTCCAAAGCTATACAATAGCCTGTGACTATCCATTCCATTCCAATGGCAGCCGCACCAGCACATTTCCCCACCACTTCCCACCACAGAGAAGCAACACATCCACATTCAAAGCCCCGTCATATGACCTATGCAACAATGCATATGTGGACCACAGAGCATCAACTTTGGGCCAGGCCTTCAATACCTTGGCTACCCACAACATGTGTACAGATATCAAGCTGCAGAGAGCTTCATAATGAGTGGCAACAGGTGCCATCTCGGGGTTGGGGAGATTTAGGGTTCATGGTCTAGAACCAACCCCTACCCTTCACCCTAACCCCCACCAACCCCTAAAAGTTGCCATGTAAGGGCGGCCCACAACTACTGAGCATCATGCAAGTGAATGAGTAATGCACATTGAGTTTAGACATGCCAAAATTGTGTGCCAGCAGATAGCTGGACCCCATACCCTGCTAAACGTCAGCCAACTTGCAGTTGCCAACTACTGGATTAATCCGGTTGCAATTGAAACAAATTGAGCCCATAAGCAAAGGAGGCTGGAGCAGGCGGACCAGACCAACAGCTGCAGGGAACCAATGTCCCCTTCCTTAGTAAAGCACCCTGCTTTTAGGGAAAAGCAAAACTGCAAGGGCCACCACCAAGACACAGAACTACACTCTGGAAAACGTATACAAAGAGAGAACTACAATCTACTGATACACCCCCCTTCCAATCGCTTGGCAGGCTCCTGCCTTGCACACAAACATCCACCTGGCACATACAGAACCATCATAACACACTAGCTAGCCAACACCAGTCGCTGCTGGCTGCCTTCAGACTCCCTTCCCAAATGCTGCAGCATTAAACCGCAACCTGCAATCCCCAAAGCTTCTTCTTGAGAACCCTACCCCAACCTGGTCAAAATGCTGCCCCTTGCCCGCACTCCCTCTCAGAACCCCTACTGCTGCTTGCCCTTGTTCCCAGCAACATCTCCAAAATGCCCTGACCACAGCCTACCAACCAGAAAAGAAGCGCCCCCTACTACTTCTTAAAAGACCCTGCACTGCAAGAGATGCCCCCTGCCTCCACCCCCCCCTTTCAAAGCCCCCTACTGCTGCTTCCCCTTCTTCTCGGCAACATCCGAGCCAGCTGCATCTCTAAAACCGCAGCTCCCAACGCAAAAAAATGCAGCCCCTACTGCTACTTGCTAGAAGAGCATGCACTCCCCTGCCTGCAACCCTTTTCAAAGCCCCTACTGCTGCTTGCCCTTCTTCTCGGCACCATCCGAGCCACTTTCCTCCCCTCCCTCAGGCTCCAAAGCCCCTTGGGTCTGTGTCACAATACTTGCAAGCAAAATCACAGCCGCCCCCATCCACCCCACCGGCCCCCACCTATCCCCCAGGAACACATATGCCATCATTGCCCCGCTCACAGGCTCCATGGAATACACCATAGCAGCCTCGGTACTCGAAACACTCTGCAACGCCATGAGCTCCAAAAACAGTGCCAAGTCTGTCGAGCACAGCGACGTATACAGCAACTCCCAGAACGGCTTCCCCGCCTGCTCGCTCCCGGCAGCGCCGCTTACGGCCGCTACAACTAGATGCTGGAGTGAGCCGATCGTGGCCGCAGCATCTTCCCAATGCACTGCAGCCGCCCCGGCCGTGCTGACTGCAGCAACTACACCCATGCTAACTGCCATAAGCGGCAGCGCAGACCCTTCCGGAACCTCCCGGCTAACTTGCTCCGTCCGGAAGAGCTGAGCCGCAAAGAACAGCGCCGATACAATGCTGATGGCGTCGCCAATGTTGGGGGGAGCGCCTCCGCCAGATTCGAGCATGGCTGTACCGCCAAGCGCTGCTAATCCACAGGCCCATACAAGGGGCTTGATCTTCGCGCCGGAGAGGCCGGCAAGGAGGGGGACGGCGAGGACAGTGAAAGTGGAGAGGAGGCAGGCCCGGCTGGCGGGGGTGTGCATGAGGGCGATGGATTGGGTGATGTAACCGGCTGCTGACCATGCGCCCACTTCTAGGCCTGCTTTGCGAAGCTGCTTATTGCGCAAACCCCTGCATGGATGTAGGAGAAACGCATCAGTCACGAGTTGGCGGCTGGCTGTTTGTGAGGCAACTTAGATAGGAAACAGCAGCTTTTTTGACATGGGGCTACAGCTAGGCCTACATAAATTAGGTAAGAGGACAACCATATGCTGCTGGACAGATGGATGCAGGCAAGATAAAGGAAAGGTATTTAGGACCAGCACCAGCACTCTGTCGAGCAGCCGCGCAGCAGTACTTTGTACGCCAGGATGATACATGAATGATACTTCATCAGATACCGGTAGTACATGATATGACTGATCAGATGAGACGTGACTGGTGAATCATCAGTCACTACATGATGGTGAGTGGGAACAGAATTCTGCAAGTACTGCATGACTTCATGACGCAATCCCGCAGCAGATGCTTGCTTCATCCCTCTCCTCCAGGCTCACTCAACTCCCCACCCCCGTTCTGCTTCACCCCAGGCCCCTGTCCACCTCAAAATGAGAACCTCCTGATCCAGTGCAAAAAATGCATCCTTTGCTGCAAGGTCGCCCTAACCACATGCAGAACTGCCGGTTCATAACAGGGAAGCAAGGGCACTTCCAGACCTATTATTACATTTCATGATATGCCATAGCAAAAAGTATACTATGTAAAAAAAATATACCGGTATATACAAAAACTACATGTGGCACTTCCAGACCTACTTGAGAGCTGCTGCTTCACTTACATCTCCATCCTCCCCCCCCTGCATCTGGATACCGGACCTACCTCTGCAAGAAAGGCAGGAATGCTGCAGCTGCCAAAGTGAAACGCAGAGAAGTAAAAACCCAGGGGTCCATTTCACCAGCTGACTCCTTAATCACCACCCAGTTAGAGCCCATGAGGAGGGTCATGGCATTGAGGAGAATCAACCCCCTTAGGCGTGGATCAGTGTTGTCGTTTAGCCACTGCCGCGCTGCCTTCAGGATCAGATTCTGGAATTGGAAGGACCGCCGAAGAGGCTTGGCCACTGCCACGGCAGATGAACCTGAGCGCTCAACAGGAAGCTCTTGGTCCAGAAGGCTCTCTAATGCTTCGATGCTGACACCATCTAAGCTGCTGCTGCGGTCCAAAGATGCTATGGCTGAGCTGTTGCGCTTGGCTACGCCCTCTGCTGTAACGGTCGTAATGTCCTCAACTTCTAGCGAAGATGTCTGGTCAAAACTGCTCCTAAGAGGACTGAAGGAGAGCCTTGCCACCCGACAGACAGCAGGAATCTTGCCACGGAAAGCTCCTGTTGAGCGCCCACAAGGAACAACTCTTGAGCCCGGGCACTTGGAAGCCACAGCCATCTTTCTTCGCTGGGGCAGAGCCAACCAACTCAGGGACCTCAGATATTCCCTACGCCCAGAAAGTAATACTTCAACAGGAAGCATGGACGTATGTGTAAGGAACGCCCTTATTTGGTGCCCGCTCGTCCATTTCGAGGCAGCATGCTATCGCGGGACCATGAAAGCAGCTGCTACGTCGACAGCGGTTTTTTGCATGCATTCATACCTGGGCTACGATGATGCCTTCTCAGCAGTCCAGCCGTGTAAGTTGCTCCAGTGCTCCGCGTTTTCCCCCGTAAGGCAGGTTCTGAAGATGAAGGAACGAGCTCCGAGATGTCTCGACAATAAGGCTGAGAACCACACGCTGTCAAGGTGGTACACAACCGATATCAAGCAGGTAACTGGGTGCTTTGGCCAACTAGAAACGAGGCGGATACTGTGCAGACGTTCTGGTTGCGTCAGCTTACGTAGTGCCAAGGAAGCGCCACTGTGGCAGAGTCAGGATACACAGTTGAAGCGACGCAGCAGCTTGCCAGCAAGCTTCTTGATGGGATATATGGCAGTTTCTGGGGCACAGCCCTATTAACAGAAGCCCACTGTGCGCGCTGAGTGCTTGTCTCCTCGCCGACTTCTTTCGTCACCAACTGACCCGCACGTGAAACCACATGATATTTTCCGCGGATCTTTGTCCGCGAATCTTGGCTCAATCCAGGTGCAAACTGCCATAAGACGGAATGGCCTGCTGTCTCCTCATGCCCCATGCCTTGGGTTCTGTGACGTTCAGATTGGCGTGCTTGTTTAGGAACATGCATACCAGCCAGCACGCCGGCGGCTGCTTCCGTTTTTATAGTCTCATTGTGAGTCGCGGGTACTTTGCATCAAGTACGGGTCCAGCTTTCATATATCACGGCGTTATGTATCCTGCATCCTCGCAATGCACGCTCTTTCACAGACTCCACCCAGTGCTTATGCCCATCGTTCTCGGCCTGCTACTAAGTGCAGTTGCCTGTTGCTCGGCAAAGCTGTGCCGACTGATCTGCCTCAAAGATACTTGCCTGCCTGTCGCAAAAAGCCTACTAGGAGTAAAGTAACTAAGCTCTGAGTAATTGGGCCAAAGGACACAGCCTGAGAATGCTTGGTAAGGGATGATTACATATCATATGATTACATATTGGACCAGGTTCCAGTATTTCTGCCCATGGAGCCTAGGTTGGCTCCGTACGGGCGCCCCCTTTGAGGGGCCATGTTGTAATCGTAATCGTAATCGTAATCATATCAGCAACAGCAGCTGATGATTTACCTGGTCCACCTCTGCTCCTGTCCTGAAGGCAGGCCGCCTGAAATGAGAACAAATTCCGGCGAACAATCCATGCTAATGTGAAGGCCTTCAAGAGGTTTATTGCAAGAAAACATTCAAGCCTTCGAGATGTCGCACCCTACCGCAAAGGCACAGCTCGGCACAGGAGGCAAAGAGCATTGCATGCCTAACAGTATTCATCCTGTCCCAACTGCAACAGGAACACATAGCTTCTATCAGCACCCCTGTACTGCTGTATGTACTACATTTCATGATATGCCATAGCAAAACTGCCATAGTCTATATCTCCGCACCTCAAGCTGTCACAAAAGCATGTATCGCCTACAGCAAGTCCTCGCCATGTTTTCCACCACAGATGCCCTTCATGCAGGCAGCCACTGCACTTACAGGGTTGTGTACAATGTCAGCACTGGAAACTCTGCGAGAGGGTTTCAGTGATTCCTGAACAGGCATGCATCGACCATAGGAATCAGATAACGGTCCAAGAGCAGTAATGGCATGCCCAGCGTATATGGCTGTGAACACCAAGCCGCAGCAATGCAGACACATGGCAGTATTGTTATTATTGTTGTTAGTACTTTTCACATGGCAGCAGATGACACATACAGTGTGGCCTGCCAGGGGCCAGCACAAGCTATACTACATGGAAAAATACCAATTACCAATTACCTCCCTCATGCTTCTCATACTTCCTGAGAGCATCAGCTGCTAGTTAAGATTGCCCTCCGTCCAGGGCCCTGCAGCAATCTTGACCTGTGCACGTTGATAGCTCATAGAAAAAGAACGCCTTGCAGAAAGCCAAAGCACATGCTTTCTGTGCAAGCACTGCATCCAGCATGCCAAATACTGCATGGCTCACTCATCAGCGCATCACTCAAACTGTCATGTTCCTGTGCGTGAAGTGGTCTGCCTTGGGCGGGGACAGCGCCGTGGCTCAAGGCACAGCTTCAACACCGACCCCTTCCCCAGAAGATGTCATCTCCCAAACTGTAAACTGGCTACCAGCAGCCCACGGCGCCCACTGACACTCAGACCACACATATCTAATATAAGAGATCCACCTCCCAACATGGTGCATGACGTGTAGTCAATCATGCATGTAATAGTCTCAAATGCCCAGAACCCCACCCTTCCAACAGCCAGAGAGACAGCGACATATGGAATGCAGCCAGATGTAATTGGCAACATATGCCTATATATGAAGCCTTGTGATCTGCTCGGCCTTGATCTTTGTTTACCTTGTAGCCCTTTGATGAACTGGTCGTCAGAGATCTTGTCATCTCCTGCGCTGGATCATCGACGATCTTGCAGAGACCTTGTGGCCGAGGATCCGACCAAGAGCAACCACAAACAACCACGCTGCTACCTTCCAACCCTCGGATGGGTGACCCTGCCCAGCTAGTCACTCAGCCCTGGTAAGAGGACCCCATGAAACCAACCTCATATGTGCGGGGCATATGGCATTTTAGGAGAACAGCAAAGCAGAAGCCCCTTCACAAGTAGCCACAATCAAATGGCACCTGCTGCAGTCGAAGCACGGCTTCTACTGATTGCTAGATGTGCCCTTTACGCATATATGCCCCGAGAGAGCCATGCGGCAGGTTCCCTTGCATAACACCTGCTATTCCTCTCTGGGGCCCGCTCTGGCTGGATTTGGTGGTGCTGGTAAAAGCTCACCCCTTCGTCAGCCCTCGCACTCATTCTGCTCACCCTCACCTCCAGCCACCTTTAGCTTTCCCATCTGCTTCTAGAATATTGTTGTCTCATTGTATTATCCTCCATGAAGGCCTAATGGTTTTTCAATCAGCTCGGCAGCGGCTCCTGGCGCTGTTGGTAAAAGCTGTTGCTGCAGACGGGTCATGTTGAAGCTGCTGCACTGCTGCTGCATTGCAGTCACACTGCTTTGGGCACTTCAGACAGGGTGGTTATGAGCTTGATCAGGACAGGTGCTTGCACCCCATGGACCACCTCTAGCGTCTTGCCATCCTGCACCACAAGCACATAAAGCACTACAGTTTTGACATTCACTCTCGACACCCTCAGACTTGGCTCAGTGGAGCTGAAAGGGACAGGAATAGGTAGTTGAGTGGTTGCAGTCATGTCACTAGGAGTGCAGGGCTGCAAAGCTGTGATGTGATCTTGCTAAAGAGAAGCACACTGCGGTGTGTGTTCGCTGCACGTGCCAAAGCTTCGTCTGTTTTTGCAGCCCTGTGCCGCTGCATGGCCAGACACATGGCTGGCAAGGGGCTACATATTTGCATGCACTTTACTGGCCCGTACAGTCCCCTCAGAAGTAAGCTATAGAAAAAGGTTGGCAGGCTGTGCTGCTGGTCCTCACATATAGTTCTGCTGGAATGCCGCTCTTCTTGACAACTCTGCAGACAGCTGACTGTTGCTACTAGGAAGTTGCAGCTCACCTTGTAGAACATGAACACAGGTTGGCACTTTCCCTTGTATGGTGTGACAGCCTTGTCAGCGACCTTGTCAGCATTCACCTGCAGCATGCCAATGGCAGTGCAGCTCAGGTCCGCCAAGCTTCATTGGCAGCAGCTCATGCAGTTCAACTTGCTTCTGTGCAATTCTTTGACAAGGTTAAGGGGTCTGGGGTTCAATCCCAACTGCTGATGTGCTGCCTTGGGGACTTGACCATGTGCCTCAGAGGGTGGAGCATAATCAGCAGATACAGGCGGTTGTGCCTGCTGGGTGCATGGTTCGTGTGAGAGCATGTTGGAGACTACGTACTGTGTAGAACTTCAAGGGTCTGTCGCTGTAGTCAAAGTATAAGCGCTTGAAGGTGGACTGTATTGCTTTGCAAGGGCCAAAACTGTCCTGGTAGCACTCGACCACTGAAACGGCGACGTCAGCATTGAAACCATACTGTAGAAACAGCATTTGACGTAGCTAGTACCTTGCAATACACCCGGAGTAGATAAGATCTCGTTTTTGAAAGCCTCGTTGCTGGATACGTCTATTTGGAAAGCCATGTCTGTCTACTGATCTTAACCTTGGAGATATTCGGGACAGGTTAGCTCAAGCAGCAAGGCTTTACGATTCCTTAGGATTATATTTGCTGTTGTAATTGCCGTGATATGTTCCGATATTGGGGACAGCAGGAGCCATCAAGCATGTGGCTGAGCTGCATACGTTATATGCTAGGCGCAAAGGTTGCACGGACCATAGCTGAGCTGCATGTTCAAGCAGGGCTGCTAGCGACTCTCCCGAGTCGCTTGCTTGCTTTGACCCTAGCTCTGAACCCGGGGTTCACGAAGTTGCCGCTTTCATGGCCCAGGGCTGGATGAGTTCATTCATGCTTTCTTCTGGGGAATCCATCATGGATTCCACTGACGCTTGATTGGAGGTTGTACGGTTGGGACCTTTGAGCGCTATGGATCTGTAAGAGGCCACTAGGAGACATCTTACGCTGCTTGTTTGCAAGAGTGCGCCAAGATGGTGGACGTTTTTCGTAGTATGCTTGATGAGTTGATGGGCAAGGAGCGTAATGTGCCCTTGACTGAACGCACAGGCAGAGGTCTCAGGTTCGAGGACCCAGACGTATGCAAGCATCAGTTAGCAGGCCTATGCCCCTTTCAGCTTTTCAAGAACACGAAGAGCGATCTTGGTGAGGCGGCACACTGTTTCCGCACATTCCTATCCACTACGGGATGCTCACCGTTGCTATTGTGTCAGGTAAATGTGAGTTCAGTATACACGACGATCACCTGGAGTGGCCAAACGTACAGTCGCAGTATGACGGGCTGGATCAGCGGGAGAAAGACAGGTAAGCATGTACGAAACGTACAACATAAACTCTATGCAGCTGGTGCGGCCAGTTTTATAGTAAGACCAAGTGTCCGCATGTCTTCCCTCCTACTCTGTCGGTGCAAATAGGCACCACAGGCCCTGTCGATGAAGCGGTGCAGACCTTGACAGACACCCTCCTATGCTGCAGGCTGCGTTATGACGATGAGCTTTTCAAGCTGTTAGACAGGTTGATCAAAGACATGGACAGAAAGATTGAGAAAGCCAAGGAGCGTGCAGAGGCAGAGAGCAGACCCAAGGTGCTACGGCCAGAGGACCAGAAGCGCTTGGATGACATTCAAGAGCGAATCAAAGGTGTACACAGGCTTTATGCAGGCTATTATAGAGAACAGCGGCAGCAGCAGAGTTATCATGTCTAACCTGTGCAGAGGCTGAGCAGCTGGGGGGATAAGTCAGTGGAGTACAGTACCGGCAACATGCATGGGCCTTTATGCACAGACCTGGCAGCTGGAAGCAGTCTTGCTGTAGCTAAAACATACATGGAGCTGCTAAGATCAGGGTTGAGCTATGACAGATAGTCCGCATCTGCAATGCCAAGCTCTGAGAGGTTGTTTGGAATTTGGCTGGCATATGTGCTTTACTGATCCCCAGTTGGATGACCAAGTATGGCTTGGGAGGTCGTGCATGCGGCTGCCAAGGTTTATGTTATGTCCTTTCAGTGGGTTATGTGGCCAGAACTGCTCTTTACAATGAGGAGATATATGTCTTACAGTTTCTTGCTCAGTGCCTTGCCAAGGCTCTCCCTGCAGCTGCCAGCATGACAAAGTCTGGCACCATGAACATGCAGCCTCTAGTATGTACTTCATTACGATGCTAGCCATAGCCCTAGCTGATGGAGGGCCTTGATTGCCATGCCTGTCGTCAGGCCTTGTCGAGCCTTTCGTCATCTTTCATTACCTCATTACTACATGAGTGTCCCTTGATCTTACGCAACAAGGCAATGCAGGTCCTCCTTGCCCACCTCTTCCCATATGTCCATCAATCCTCTTCTAAAGTGCCTTGTGCCTGTGGTTTTGCTGCTGTTGCTGCTGGAAGAGTGCCAGGCACATGCAGAGACCTTGGGCAAAAATGGTGATGTGGAGAACGCCCTGGTCTTGCTACCTCTCTCTCTATAGCTTACGTTGTTCTCATAATGTTCTTTGTTTTGAACTCCGGTTTCGCTGCTGTTGCTGCTGTCAGACTGCCAGGCACGTGCAGAGACCTTGGGTGAGAGTGGTGACGTGGACAACGCTCTGGTCATGACCAACCAGGCGGACAACTACAAGCGTCAGTACGAGATGCTGCACAAGACGCTCACGCAGCCTGACAGAACCATGACGGTGTGTGACGTGTGCGGGGTGTTCATCAACAGCACTGACAATGAGCAGCGGCGTCTGGTAAGTGATTTTCTCTTGGCAATTGATGGTCAGTGCAGGTTATCATGATGGTGGACGAATGAGGGAAGGAGGCCAGGTGCGTAAATGCCTGTTCCCAGTCTGCTTTGTATGTACCTGAAAGTACGGGTGCATTGATGGGATGCCTTGCTGACCCGACAGCAGGGTAGCTCTATGCCATGCAACCCACCCGCCTTTCTACAAGCACAGCACAGGACCGAATCAAGCAAGGGTGGGCATGTGTTAGGACTAGGCTCTGGCTGACAGGCGCACATATTGATAATCTAACAGTGTTTTGTGGAAAGAAGCCAGAAGCTGAGGCTGAGAGGAAAGCTAGACGACATTGTGCATGCAAGACGCAAGGTATGTTGTGACCGTTCCGTGCCCGTGCACCAAGCACATAACCCGAGCCATGTGCAGGCTGCGACTTTCAGTACTGTTGCCCCTAATCGCCTGTCTTATGGGCAGGATTGAGCACGCACAGGTGAAATGGCCTGGCACAGGTATGCAATCATGCAAAGGTATGTGCGTTCACCTTGAGAAGCAGCACTCCTGAGGTATGTGTTCGCTTGCATTTTTATGTTGCTAGTAGCCTGCTGCCCTTGCAGCCCCTTACGGTTGCCCATTTCTTTTGTAGACTCCTGGAGAGTTGCGTGCTCGTGAGGTGCGTGCCTATGTTATGCAATGGGGGTAGGGGTTCTCAATAGCTTAGGAACGACGATGGGGTTAAGGGTATCTTGGGTTGTGGGAGTAGTGGTGGCGTTAGGGCGGTGTTGCTGGGCAGTGCAGACTGTGTACATGGGGGTGGGCCTTCTTGGGCAATCCAGAGCAGATGCGCTGAAGGGTAATAGACCCAGCGGCAAGGGATGGGGTCTGCCATAAACAAATAAACATTGAATCCCGCTGATGACGGATTGTTCAGGGCATATGAATATGCAGCAAGTCTACCTTGGAATGGGCATCTGGAGTCAGTAGAATGAATGCCATCTGCTTGCCTGCCTATGCATGGAGGTTTGTTGCTGCCATCAAGCTCCATAGAAACAGGGCTACACCTGTGGATGCTGATGGGGCCTGCAACGGTGTATGATTTCTCTGCCCTTCTGCCTCTTACCATTGCTGCAGGACCACTTGCAAGGCAAGCAGTACCTGGGCTGGAAGAAGATCCGGGACCACTTCACCATGATGAAGGAAAAGCGTGCAGCAGGGTACGGCCGGGACCGCTACCCAGAACGTGAGCGCGACCGTGACCGTGAGCGGCCCCCACGCAGCAGCAGCAGGGAATACGGCTACGAGCGCAGAGGGGGGTCGCGGGACCCCTACGAGCGTGAGAGGGGGGGCTATTACGAGCGGGAGCGGGGGCATGAGCGGGGCTATGACAGAGGGTATGACAGGCGGGGGTATGAGGGGAGAGGGGACCCTAGGCGTGATCGCGACAGGTCTCCGCGGCGCGGCAGCAGTGGCAGAGAGCAAGGAGAGCGCGACCGGGACTACCGGCGGTCGGCTGCTGGTGCTGAGGTGGGCCCTCCACAGGATCTGTATGGGCGGCCTGGCAGGAGTGGGGCAGCAGATGTAAGTGTCTGGCGAGGGCATGGGGGTAGAGAGGGCAGGTTTGCTATGCATTGTGCATTTGTGGGCTATGCTATTGAGCAACTTCAATAATGCTTCTTGCACTGCAGAAAAATTACATGATTCAACGGCTTCATCATAGGGTTCAAACTCTTCTCTGTTGAAACGAGACTGGGGCCTTGCCTACCTTGGCTGCTCTGCTGGCTTCTTCTGTTGTTGCATCAATCATCAATAAAACGCAAAACCAGCTCCTTTTGTTGTTGCATGTTCCAGGGGAATAATTGTGGCAGGTAAGTGGGTATGATACCGTGTATGGCATGTTGTTGGCATCGCGGTCATGGGCCCGATTTTTGCATGGGAGACAACACACCTTCTGTGGCATGTCGCCACAAGACGCTGAATAAGGGGCACACTGGCCTGTTGATGGGTTACATTGCCAAAAGGGAGTTCAGTTGGTACCTGACGTCAACCTGATGATAAGTTACCTCAATTAGAACTGGCAGCTTCTTGTGGGTTTAAGCTTGGAAGCAATTGATGCGGAGCAGTGGGGTATGTGTTTCCATAGTTGCCGTTGCAATGATACTAAATACATTGCTGTGCCCCCCCCCCCCCCCATCTTGCAGGACTATGACTACCGGAAATGATGTGCCTGTGTGGGCGGCTGCATGCCAAGGTGGGTCTCTTCTCCCATGGCACTTGCTCAGCTTATGGGCTGGTATTGCAGGCTTGCTGGAGGGTGAAGCCGCAGGTCTCTTACACAATGCACTTCCCCAGCGTACCACAGCCCTGTCCATGGCACAGGTGGCACTCCATGGGTCGCTTGCTGCGCAACTGCTGTTGCTTAGCAGAGCAGTTGTGCTGGAGAAGTTGCTTGTTTATGAGGTGGGTGATGTGGGGTTGCAGTGAATGGAGCCAGGTGCAACTTGCCATCACCAGAGCAGGCAGTCACCATAGTGGGCATGGGTGGCTAGTTAGTTGCGCCGGAGGAGGTGCTGTGTCTTGAGGTGGGTGATGTGGGGTGCAGTGTTGGAGCCAGATGCAGGTTGCCGTTACCAGGGCAGGCAGGCAGCAATGGCGGGCATGGGTGGCTGGATGGGTGGGATGTAGGTGTGCTGCTTGTTTAGGTACCAGCAGGGGGTTCTGTTGCGTTGACTGCTGCGGAAGATAGCAGAGAGTATGAGGACACCTTCCAAGGTGGGTGGTGGGTAAAGATGGTGCTGAGGGGCGTGTGTGATCCTGATGCGTTGCAATATGCAAATGTGAGGGGAGTGAGTGCTAGGTGATGTTTTGCTATAGTTCATGCGAGGGCCAGGTGCTGCACCAGTACGAGATGGACAAGGAGCATGTAAGGTGGGTGGGAAAGGGTTGTTCCATGCAGGTTTCCGCGCACTAATGAAGGTGGGTGGGCGGGTATGTGTTTGGGCCATGAGCTGCACGGTCATCCATACTCAATGTACCTTGTCGCAGCTGCTTTCTGCTGCTTGTTGGTAAGTGGCGGAATTTGTGGCAGGAGGTTGATCTTTAGCAAGAAGGCGAGGGAGGTATTGCATGCTGTAGCAAGCATGTTCGGATGCGAAGGTGCAATTGTGTTGTTGTTGGACGGTTGTGGCGTCCAAAACTGCTGTGGCCTTGTGGTCGCTGCCTAGCAGTTTTAAGATCTGCTGATGGTAAAGGGTCTCCGCAATTTGCTCCTGAAGGCTGCTGCTTTGTAAAGAGCAGTATTGTATTGTTTGGATGTGGATTTGTGAAGCACCACTCACGTGGTACGGGCATGGCAGGTGTAACTGTTTCTGCTTTGGCTGTGTGGCTGGTGGGAGTGACTTTAGGACTAATTGATTTGCTGACTGGCGCCATGCGAAGTGTAAGCTGCCGGTAGTGCGAAAGCAGCCTCCATGTGCAATGATATTCGGAATGCAGCTCGACATTGCTGAAAGCTCAGGCAGAGTGAAACGGGCGATCGGCAAGGTGACGGAGATTGAAACAGCTATGAGCTGCGCGCAGGATTGCGTTACTGCTTGAACTGGCCGCGTTTTAGTCCATCAAGCTGAACAGCAGGGTCGTTGTCAGCTCTCACTTCAGGATGTTTCGTTTCAGTGAGCTGGTCGAGAAGTTCGTCACTAGTGTAACTCGGAAGCGGCAAGCACTGAGGCAGAAAGCAAGGCCACGCTGTGTTGAACATGAGGGGTTGACTGGATCTAAATCGTAGGGGCTTGTCTGGCTGGTGAGAACCTTTACGTCATGAAATGGAAACCTGAAACGGTCGCCACACATGTCATCGGTCCGCTCTGCGTGAATGACCTGCTGCTGAACGCTTGCAGCATGGCCTATTTGGCTGGATCCGACATTATCCAATGGGATGCGCTACCACCAGAGGTGCTACAGGTGAAGCATCGACAATGCTCGTCAGTTTCCGGTCCAATGTTGCATGAATATATACTGCTTCGGAAGCAACCCAAGCCCATGCCTATTTCAAGCCAGATTGGACCCCTGCAGGAAGTGGCTCATCATATGTCTCACGACGACGTCCTCGCGGCTCGTGCCACTTGCGGTGGCTGGCGCAGCTCCCTCTCTACCCGCATCTTCAAGCTGCGAGTTGACCTAAACAAAGCAGTTGGACAGCAGCGCATCATGATGCCTCAGACCTTACTACTGGCGCTGCAGCGACTTACCGCGGTTGTCAGCATCCATATCGTGTACAGGCAGAGGACCGAAGCAGAGCTGCTCGCGAACGTGGTGGCAGCATTGGGGCAGCAGGTGCGCAGGCTATGCTTAGAGCCCCTGTTTAGTGACAGCGCCGCCCAGTTGGGCACAAAATTCATTGCAGGGGTTTGTGGGTAGGAAAATGAGCTTGTTCTATTGCAGGAATCGGCCCCTATAAATGGTTAATGCCCAAAGCAGTGGATCACACATGGATGGCAACCCATGCTAAAGAATGTGCAGTTGTCAGTGATGCATGACCAAAAGATAGCTGTGCTGATACACACAAAATGATGACGGCATCGCTGATTTTTCATATCAAATACAGGCCCATGCTTTCCTCGCCAAGCAGGCTTTGAGATGTCTTTGTACTGCCTGTGGGTGCTCTTTTCTCGTTAAGCTGGCTCTACTGATGAGTCACCGGAATGTTACACCATGCCCCGGCAGTGGGATGTCATATGTACAGCCCGCCTGGTGGCAACATCTAGACAGCTTTAGTTCTTCTTTGAGTGCGCTGTCCTCTCTCCTTTCTTTCCAGCACTGGCCTGTGCTGTAGTGTACTAGAGGTTCCCGGCACCACCGGAAGACATCCGATTTCCGGTCCAGCACGACCGGGACACTACATGTGCTATCCATACCCGTGATTGAATCCACATAGCCAATGACCCTCTTTCAGTTTGACCTAGCGTTCAACCCCGTTTGCAAATTCATCCTCAAAGATAACTCGAATTCAGTTGTTTGTTGCGGTGGGGATGTTTTGGAGCCAGCAGGTATTGGCAGTGCTCTCCAGCTATGCAGGGGTACTCTCTATAGGTTGGTGGTCTGGAATCCATTGTGCTTTGGATCCATCCGATGGTGTGTTTGGTCGTTTCGACCTAGCAGCCCTTTGCGGTTGCCACATCTTAAATGTTTGTAATGTCATATTACTCACTGTAGCAGGGTACTCACCCGTATTCTGTTCCACCTCGCTGTCTTTTTAGAACGGCTTGAGGTGCAGGGCCTATGGCATATCATGAATTGTAAAGTAGCAAACCTACTTCCTGAACTGCCCGCCGTGCGTGGTCAAACATCACAAACGTACCAATACAACAGTGCTTTTTGTTGCTATTGTTACAGGTGCAACTGAAACACATCTCCTTAGAAGAGCTCCCTTGCTGCTCAACCGCCGCTGTTTTCAATGGGCCCCCTGACATGTCCCCCTCCAGCTTCTCACATCTCCCGGTGCTACCTGGTCACTGGTCAAAGTCAAACCACGAGCTGTTGACTCCTTTGACCAACCTCACTGCCTTAGAGGTCAACAGCTGCAGCAGCTTTGACCTGTTCGACTTGTGGGAACAGGTGTGTGTGTGGGGGAGGGGGGGGGGGAAGGGGGGCATGGCTAGACCTAGCAGACCTTCTCTGTTTGATTCAATTCCAATTGCCTTCGTTTAAGTCACTCAACATTGTGTTTCGTGACCTGTTTGACTTGTGGGAACAGGTGTGTGTGTGGGGTGGGGGGGCCAAGCCTAGACCTAGCAGACCTTCTGTTCATTTCAATTCCAATCCCCGTCCTGTAAGTCACTGGGCATTGTGTAAAACACAGGGTGGATGCCACCATATGGGGCCTTCCTATGCATTGGTTTTGGATGTGTGCATTGATCACGCAGGGCAGAACCACAAGCTTATAATGGAGGGGGTGGGGGGTGCAGGTTTTGGCAGCCACCCCAGCCACCCCACAGTGGTAAGGTTCTCCCACTGGCGCGGAGGGCCCAAAATGCTCGCAGATTTCCCCCCCCCCCCCACCCCCACCCCCCCTTCCCCCTTGGATTTAAGCCCTGCGTCCCACCCCTATAGGATTGTGTGGCTCCCCATATATGGTACTTGAGTCTTCTTCTGGGTAAGCTTTGAGTCTGGGTATGTACGAAAGGCTTAGGACAGCAAATTATGGGCTCTTTCTTTGCTCAAGTAGTGCATGGTCGACAAATGGTCAGGCAAGTGAGGGTTTAGCAAGGGACTACGACTTGTGGGGGCAGGTGAAGGAGACCAAACTGGCCCTAGATTCTGATGCCCCAGGGGGTACCTACACCACCTTTCTACTCAGGCTTTGTTTGCCTGTGACCTCCTGGTTATCACCATCACACTTTGTGGTAAGCCATAGCAAAAGTGCCATAGGCCTTCACCTCAAGCTGTTACATAGCCTCTGTTTAGTGACCTGAGTGGGGACAAGGTTGGGTGGCTTAGGGGTTAGGGCTAGGGTTTAGTGTTATGGAACACAACGAGGTAGAACAAAAGGCTGCAGCCTTTGATATGCAGCCAGAGAATCACTATGAGGACATGTGCCTAGGCTTTGTGCTTAGCTATCGAGGATGAATGCCTTGTCGATGTCAAAATGTCCAGCTATTTGGTAACTGATTGGGACAACTGGCGATTACGAGTGTTTCAGACAGCAGTAAGCCTAAGCCATGTGGCAGCCATGTCAACATGGCAATAGACTGAACTGTAGGGTTTAGCTCAGGGTTTAGGGTTTATATTCTAGGGTTCAGGGTTTAGTGTATCCGCACAACTACCTACAGCATGTAGCACCTAATGAAAAGCCTGACAGTAATACTATGTTGAAAACGTAGTAATGTCTTTCCCTGTGGCTTCCTCGCCTTCCCATCCCTCTCCCTTTTCGTGCCTATTTGCATCCACAGGTGTCAGCCCTCCTCCGGTACCCAAACTCTTTAACTTCCATCACCATCACCACCAGCAGCAACAACCCCAGTAGCAGCAGCAGCAGCAGCAGCAGCAGCGGCGGATACGACCACCACCAGCAGCAGCAGCAGCAGCAACAATATCTGTATACCAAAACCCTAGATTCCAGCCCCTTCCTCGCAATCCCAGACCCCTACTATACCTCCCAATTAACCCACCTCACCACCTCCCTACCACCAGCAGCAGTTCAACGGTCACGAGCAGCAGCAACAGGGTTTAGGAGCTTCTACCAAAACCTCGGGCAGCAGCTGCCGGGGTTGAGGGTTTTGAGGTTACGGGGGGAGGTGGGGTTTTCCGGGGGTCTGAAAAGTTCGTTACTGATGATGAGGGGTTTAGAAGAAGTGGAGATTGGCATGGAGCATAGGTGAGTGGGGTTTAACGGTTTAGGAGGGTTGGGTTGATTTACATTGTACATTCCATGATATATAATATTGTAGGAAAGTGCCGTAGGCCCTGCATTGTAGGAGGGCTGGGTTGGTAGCTAAGCTTAGGAAACGCTAGGGCATCAACGCCGTAGTTGGGTGGGTGGTGAAGGTTGAGGTGTGGGGGTTTGACTAATGGATGTGGGCTGAAAGATGGGGGACTCGTAGAGGGTGGAGGGGGGAGTTAGATAGGGGCGGCCAGTACAGATATGCAATCATAGAAATTGTATTATACTGAGTCGTTGAAATATTGTTGGAAAGTCAGGTCAGAATGGCGATCCAGCAGGGTACATACTGAAGACAACTCGTGTTCTGTTCCACCTCGCTGTTCTTTGTGACAGCTTGAGGTGCGGGGCCTATGGCACTTTTTGCTATGGCATATCATAAAATGTACTAATGACATCATGGGGTTTAGGCAGGTGTTCCACATGTGTTACCCGGCCATTCCTCCATATATTTGCTGAAACCTAAACCTGAAGCGGCCTCTATCAGGCGTTTTTGCATTTCTAACTCTTTTTTTGAAGCTTCCCTGCCAAGACTGCTGCTCTCAGTGCTGCTTCATGTTTTACCCTAAACCCTGACCCCTGCTGCTTCTACTGCTACTTGCTTTAATTAAAACCCCAACCCCTGCTGCTTTTACTGCTACTGGCATTACCTAAAACCCTAACCCCTGCTGCTTCTACTGCTACTTGCTTTAACGAAAACCCCAACCCCTGCTGCTTTTACTGCTACTGGCATTACCTAAAACCCCAACCCCTGCTGCTTCTACTGCAACTGGCATTACCTAAAACCTTAACCCCTGCTGCTTCTACTGCTACTTGCTTTAACGAAAACCCCAACCCCTGCTGCTTCTACTGCTACTTGCTTTAACGAAAACCCCAACCTCTGCTGCTTCTACTGCTACTGGCATTACGTAAAACCCTAACCCCTGCTGCTTCTACTGCTACTGGCATTACGTAAAACCCTAACCCCTGCTGCTTCTACTGCTACTTGCTTTAACGAAAAACCCAACCCCTGCTGCTTCTACTGCTCTGTGCTTTGTCTAAAACCCTAATCCCTGCTGCTTCTACTGCTACTTGCTTTGTCTAAAGCCTAAAACCTAACTCCTGCTGCTGCTGATAATGCTGCGTATCCTGTCTACAGGGCTAACGGCACCCCCCTATGGCAAGACCCCTTCTGGTCCTCAATGACAAGTCTGAGGCGATTGTCTTTGACGGCTGATGATGAAGAAACATATTCAGAATATGGGGTGCCACAGTTCCTAGGAAATCAGTTCCCACCAGGAGTGACAGCCCTGAAGTTCACAGTGAACAAGGACATGTACTCCAGGGGCCTGGTAGCTGATGTGGTGAGAGGGCCGAGGGGGGGGGGGGAGACAGGGGGAGGGAGTATTGGTGGGGTGTGGGGTGTGTGGGGTGGTATGGGTTGGGTGGGCAGGGTTGAGGGTTTGGGGGGGGGGGGGGGCGAGTATGGGTTGAGGGGGGGGGGGTGAGGGGGTGAATATGGATGTGCGGATGGGTTGGGTGGGGGGCCGAAGAACACTGCTTGGACTCGCCACATTGTTGTTTACTTGACGTGTTGCGCAAGGTTTTGTTGATAGGTTCTGAAACTGGCTGCTGCTGCTGTCCTATTGCTTCCAGGGCTTTATGATGAACTTTTGGAACACTGTGGTTCAAGGGCGGGACAGGTTACTAGCCCTGGAACTGTCAGGGTTTAGGCCTTTGCAGGCGACTCCTCGTGTACTGGGGCAGCTGACTCAACTTACAAGACTGGAGATACAAGGTGACCCTTGGGGGGGGGGGGCAGGTGTTTTGTTTGGGGCTGGGAACACAAACTTGGGAGAAGAGCAATGCGTACGGGGGGGGGGGCTCGAGAGAAAGGAGAGGAGGAGGCGAGGGCCAGAACGAAGAGGAGGATGGGCGAAAGGAAAGGGAAGGTGGAGGAAAAGAAGATGAGGGCTGAGGGGGGTGGGGTAGAAAGCGGAGGGAAGGGCAAAGGTAAAAGAGGCGGGGCGAGGGGGTAGAAACAAAATAGGTGCTAGAAATGGGAAGGGAGAGGTGATGGGCAGTGAGTGGTTGCAGGGGGAGGGGTAGGGTGGGGTGGAGGGGGAAGACATAAAAGGGTGAAGGGGGTTTGAGAGGGGTGTCTCTGGGTATAGGAGGGTCAAAAAGGCGATAGAATGATGGGGAAGATGATGTGGGTGGGAGGTTAGGAATAGTGGTACAGGGCCGCAAGAAGGACTTGGACGAAGGAAGGCAAGCGCCTGGGGAGGGGGATTGATGGGTATGTTAAGTAAAGAATTTGGCCTAGGGAAACAGCTTGACCGTGGTAAACGGCCCCACGAATTATGGACCAATGTGATTATGGACCAATATGATTATGGATTAATAAAATGGATCGATGTGATTATGAATCAATGTGATTATGGACCAATGTGATTGCATGTTGAGTTGACTTTGAATGAAGGTGGTGGGGGAGCAGCAGAGTCGAGGGAGAGGGGGCTGCTTGATTTTTGGGATGCTTCAAGGGGGTGGGCAGGGCAGATGGTGGGGGTGGGGGTGGTAAAATAAGACTGTAAGCGGAAGCCATGGATGCAAATGGCATTTGAAACACGGCCTGGGGGTTTGGGATGATGAGAAAGAAAACAAACATGCTGGTCTTCTTGTTAACATATACATTAATGATGCGGCTACCTTCCTGTTGTAGCATGCGGTAGAGGGCTTGCCAATGCCAAAAGCACAACCACTTATCTTTTATGCACTCTCCTTTGCCTTTCTGCTGAACAATGTACAGCTGACTACATTACGGGCCATCCCTCTACCAGCCCCCCATTTGATTGCCAACTCGCTTTATCTCAACTCCACCAGCTAGCCTACTTGCGACTATCCGCCTCATGTTACATATCAGCTTGGGAAATCTCGGACCCCCCTTCTTTATGGGAGGAATTACCCCACCTCAAGGGCCTGGCTTTACAAGGGGTGACCCTTGACCTTCCCGGGGAATTCACACTAAACTTGGAGAATTTGAACTTGATTAGGAGGCAGCGGGTGATGGAAGCAGCTAGAGCAGTAGTGCGAGGTTGGAGAGTGGGGGGGAATGGGAATAAGGGGGTTTTGAGAAAGAGAGGGTGGCGAGAGAGGGTGGAGTGGTGGCCTGTTGGGGTGGGTGTGTATGGGGAAAGGGCAAGCAGCAGCAGCAGCAGCAGCAGCAGCAGCAGGAGCAATACCACCAGCAGCAGTAGCACCAGCAGCAGCAGCAGCAGCAGCAGCAGCAGCAGCAGGAGCAATACCACCAGCAGCAGTAGCACCAGCAGCAGCAGCAGCAGCAGCAGCAGCAGCAGCAGGAGCAATACCACCAGCAGCAGTAGCACCAGCAGCAGCAGCAGCAGTGACATTAGCTTAAATGGTGGTGGCAGTCATAGAGTTTCTGGGGCAGGCTGTTCTGAAGCCCACCACCACCACCACCACCAGCAGCAGCAGCAGCAGCAGCAGCAGGGCTGTCATCTAGATCTAGTTGTGCTACGCCCCACTCCAGGAGGAGGAGGAATAGAAGGAGGAGGACCTTGGCAAGGTAACATGCGGTCGTCTGCCACCATCGCCCCCCTGCCACCACCCCCCTTAATGTCTCCTAGGGTTTGGGGCCGTACGTACACGAGAGTTTGTGACACCCGCTTAGACCTCCATGTACAGCTGCTACCTCAGCAGGGTTTAGTGCACCTTGAGCTGGAGGACTATACCCTAGTGCTACCGGTGACGGGCAGCAGCAGTAGGGGGGTGGGGGGTCACAAGGGGGAGGCTCAGCTGAAGGAGACGGGGGAGGGGGAGGGGAAGGGGAAGGGAGGGTCTTCACAGGGGGAAGGGGAGAGAGGTCAGCAGCAGGAGGAGCAGCGAGAGGGGCAGGAGGAGCAGCAGCAGCACCAGCAGCAGCAGGAGGGGCAGGAGGCGCAGCAGGAGGAGCAGCAGTGGCGTATATCCTTGGGTGATGAGTTGCGAGTGTTATCACTTGGGAATTGCATTGTGGTCCAGCCCACCTGGACGGAAGGGTGTGGTGGTGGTACTGCAGCTGCTACTGCCCCTGCTGGTGGTGGTGGTGGTGGTGCTGCTACTGCTGATGCTGATGGAAATGGTACCGGTGGTGGCCCTAGCTTCCCGCTGACGGCATCACTAGCTAGCATTGACAGGCTTCATCAACACCAGCAGCAGCAGCAGCAGCAGCAAGAAACGCATTCAGCTGCTACAGGTAGTTCAGGCGCAAACAGAAACCTAGCAGTGTCTCTTGCCCCTGCTAGTTTGCTCCTGCAGCTGCTGGGCCCGATGCCTTATCTGAAGGAGCTGCTGCTGCAGGAGGTCCAAGTGGGTGACGAGGATGTACTGCTACTTAGGCGGTACATCCTGGGTGGATTGCGGCGGCTGGTGTTAGGCACTACAGTGTCACTTGAGGGAGTCACTAGTGACTGCTTGCATGGGAGGGATGGGAGGAGGGGTTTGGGTCATGAGCCGCTGTCATGGATAGGGTTGGGGGTGTTGGCGGATGGAAGGGGGGAGGAGGGATGGCAGCAGCAGCAGCAGCGCCAGGAGGAGAAGGAGGAACAGCAGGAGGGGCAGCAGCGGGTGTCACTCAGAAGTTTGACCATCAGAGGCAACCCCAAGGACTTGCTGGTGTACAGCTTCGACCATGTACTGCCTCTGGTCAAGCAGTACGGGAACCAGTTGACATCATTGGCAGTACAAGTTGCAGCAACTGACAGCACAGCACAGGGAGCAGCAGCAGCAGCAGCAGGGAATGCTGGTTGCAGCAGCAGCAGCAGCAGGAGCAGCAGGGATAGCAGTGGAATCAGGGCCAGCTATGTTGAGCCGCAGGTGTTGTGGATGGTTCCTGTGAAGGAGTGGGCAGTGGTTGAGAGGACAGTGGGCAGATGGATGCCGAATATCAGGGAGTTGAAACTGGTCTACCGTGAACCTGAGTGTGTATAAAAAGTGTGTATGAGGCATGGATGGGTGGTTGTAGTCAGTGAATCAGTCTACATTGGCGGATATTTAGGCACGCGAGCGGGCCACAACGCACATGTATGGTATAGTTCAATTCCGATTAATGAGACTGCTGCATCAATACAGGGAGGAGCAGCAGCAGGAACAGGGGTGCTTCGGGATATCCTGCAAGGATTCTAGGGGGGGGGGATGTAACACTGGTGGAACAGTATGGCATGCATGGGGACTGAAGAGGACGCCAACAGTACGCAGCGCTGGCGGAAAAGCCGCTCATCGATCCAATCATTCCGCAGGATCCCCGCTCTCACTCCGATCGGCCACCGATCATCAGGAGCGACACCCATGCGCCCCGGCAGCAACAACCCATCGAAGCTTCACGTGCTTGTAATTACCGTTTTATGCCTCCTCTTAAGAGTATACAGAATTCATTGAGGAGAGCGTGCCGATTGGCCAATTCTGTAAAGTCTGTATGTGTTTAGTCGTTTGGTCGTTTCGACTTAGCCGCCCTTTGCGGTTGCCGCACCTTAAATTTTTGTTTTGTTTGTTTAGTCGACATCAGCCCCACGCACTGGCAGTTTAGCATCACATCCAAAGGCGATAGGTCCCGAGTGACGTAGTGCGCAATCATGACTACCCGCTGCCACACGCTTACACAGCGTCACCTGCTGCTCCTGAGTTTCCCTCCGTCCCGAGAGTCTCACTTAAGCCCCAAGCAACGAGGTGGTCATCCCCATGAACCTCCCTCCAAGTCACTGTGCTGCCCCTGCAGTTGCCACAGCAGCAGCAACTGCTTTTGCCGCTACATCCCTACTCACTTCCCGCGCTTCATCATCACCCTCGCCATCCCCTCGTGCTGCCCCCCCTCCTCCTCCTCCTCCTACTGCTGCTGCTGCTGCTGCTTGCTGTGGACTCTGCAGACGCTTCTCTGGTACTACATACTCCCCTGGCTTGTCAAACTCCAAGACCATGGTGTCCTTCTTCACCACCCTAAACCCTCTGATGGCCTCTTCCTCTGTCACATCTGATAACTGCACATCACATCAAAAGAGACCAAGCAGGCACATCAATTTTAGCTACTTATACCCAATCTATTACAACCCCCAAACACAACACCTCTTCATATGAGCTAGGACGGACTTAGCTAACCCTTCATATGAGCTAGGACGGACTTAGCTAACCCTTCATATGAGCTAGGAGTACAACATTTCTTCTTCCACTGCCCAAGAGCAGCACGCCAATGGCAATACATTACCTAAGTCAGAGACTAAAGATAGTGATTGTTTCGATTTTGATTTCGTCGGAGCTCAATGCTTCAAAGTGTTCGATGTCACCGGATAATGAATAGTAACTAAACGCAAGAACGACCCAACCGATGGGGGACAAGGGCGGATGCAGACGACTACATGCCAAAAAAATGCTTTACGATTGCCTTATCATGCAATGGTTTCGCTGATTGCCTGCCCCTGCTGAGTTTGCCGCTGTGGGCTCCCAACCCGATCACATACAAACATACAAACACTTGATGGTGATCCAGGGTCATATAAGCCAACCCTCTGACTCCCTGCTCCCTCGCTTCTCCCAACCCATTGTGTACCTTCCCCACT
>OY744511.1:2208198-2245100 GCA_963556185.1 Pseudopediastrum boryanum | reverse complement strand
CTGCGCAGTAGCGGGTCCAGCTGGTTGTACTCCACATTGACTGTCATGCTACTGCCATCTGACTCCTTGGTCAACCGTGCTATAGCCCCAATGGCCTCCTTGGCTTTGCGCGGCACTGCCAGGCTGTTCATGTCGTAATCCCTTAAACCACTGACACCCAGGGCTGCTAGTAAAGCCCTAAACACTAGGGCATTGGTGTCCTGTATGGGGAGGAGGGGGAGGGGGGAAGGGGCAGGAAGGGGCAGGGCGTTAGGTGTCAATGATTGGTAATGGGCAGGGAGAGGGGGGGCGAGGAGGAGGGGCAAGGAGGAGGGCACCCGGGGGGTGGGGGGGAGGGGAACAGGGGATTCAATCTCCGAACTTGGAGGTTCATTCTGTTCCCTGGCAATTTTATAATCCCTTAAACCACTGACACCAAGGGCTGCTAGTAAAGCCCTAAACACTAGGGCATTGGTGTCCTGTATGGGGAGGGGGGTAGGGGGGAAGGGGCAGGGCGTTAGGTGTCAATGATTGGTAATGGGCAGGGAGAGGGGGGGCGAGGAGGAGGGGCAGGGAAGGAGGCACGGACGAGGGGTGGGGGGGGGAGGGGGTTCAATCTACGAACTTGGGGGTTCATTCTGTTCCCTGGCAATTTTATAATCCCTTAAACCACTGACACCGAGGGCTGCTAGTAAAGCCCTAAACACTAGTGCATTGGTGTCCTGTTGGAAGGAGGGGGAGGGGAGAGGCAGGGCGGGGTTAATGTCTGTAAGGACGTACATGTTGGGGCCAATCCGTATCTGATTTGCGTCTCCTATATCACCTCATCTTTGTTAGAAGTAGTGTTGTAGAATGTTGAACTGCTAACACCAAGGGCCGCTAGTAAAGCCATACACACTAGGGCATTGCTGTCCTCTAGGCGAAGGAGGAGGAGCAGGGCATATGATTATTACTACATTTCATGATATGCCATAGCAATAAGTGCCATAGGCCCCGCACCTCAAGCTGTCACAAAGAACAGCGAGGTGGAACAGAATACGGGTAAACTTCGACATGTATGACAATATATGCCTAAACAGGGCATGAGATATCATTATATTTTGCCAACTTGGGTTTCACAACCAGAGTACTGGACAAATCTGAGACACTAAATTTGCTGATGCAATGCAATAACTCTCACCCCCTTCTTGACCACTTCTTGAACCCCATTTGCCCATATCTCATCATGTCATTTGTCTGGAAGAAACAGACCCATTTAAACCCCATGCCATTTGAATTTTGTGCAGTCCTTCTTGACTCCCATCCCCGCCCCCCCCCGCCCAAAAAGCAGGGAGCCACCCCTAGAAAAAACCAATACCCCCCTCCCCACCTGGGAGAAGCAGACCCACTTGAACTCCATGTCCTTCAAACTCTGTGCAGCCATCCCCCCCCCCCCTTTCTTAACCACCATTTATTAGTTTCCCTGGGCCCCATAAAGCACCCCCCAATAAGCCCCCTTTCCACCTGGAACAAGCGTATCGACTTGAAGCCCCTTCCCTTCAACCAAGTCTCCCCTCCTGTGTCCCCTACTCCCAAAGCACCCCAAAACCAAATAAATCCCCCTCCCAACCTCCCACCTGGAAGAAGCAGACCCACTTGAAGCCCATATCCCATTAGTTTCCCCGGCCTTACGCCTCGCCCTATTCTTCTGGCCGCCCCCCCCCCCCCCCCGTCCCCAGACCCTTAAAACCATACCCCCCCCCCCCCACCCACACACAAGAACCCCTAACAGTCTTTACCTGGAAGAAGCAGACCCACTTAAAGCCCATGTCCTTCCACTTGTGAGCAGTCCCTGAGCTATGCAGCAGGGCGTGAACATCTCCATGGCCATGAGGTTTAGTCTGAACCTGGTAGGGGTCATCTTTATCTGTAGCTAGGTGCGCTGCGTTATCAACCAGACAGGCCACCTTCTCCTGCTTCAAAAGAATCACCTGCAGGAAGAACAAGGGTGGCGAGGGATTAGGTAAAATCAACACATACACAAAAAACTACAACACTGGGACAACGACCTGACATTCCCTACAACAAAACCCGTGCTGCCCTGCAAGCCCGGGGTTTTGGGTCCCCAACGGGCCGGCACAGTGGGCGCACAAAAGTCAGCAAATCGTCTGGGGCCGGGCTCCTCCTTTTGCTCACAAGTAGTGCACCGTCGACAAGTGGGCAGGCAGGGTGGGGAAATAAAAATAATACCTGTGCATATTTGAGTCATCAAAACCAATCATTATGAGGTTGAATGCCAACTGGACAATTTTTCCTGATTTATTCAATACAAACTTTGATAACTACATATCTTGACAAGCTGTTGTGTGTGCTAACAGAAATCAAACTGGTCTTCTATGTCCTACCGTATCTCCCACTCTTCTAACAAGTCTCCCCCCCCCCCCCCAATACCGAGCTCTTCTCCTTCCCTTCCGTCTCCTTTCTCCCTTTAAACCCCGCCCTCCTCCTTCCCATTTCATAAGCACCCTTGCCCACTCCTAAACCCTAAACCCTAAGCCTCCCTGGCGTCCATCCATCCCCCTCACCCAAACCCCTTCACCTTTTTTATAAATCTGATTCCCTTTTATCTTCCCTTCTTTCCTTGATTCCTTGAAAAGATGCTGTTTTCAACCTTCCCCTTCTTCATCCAAAATTTTTCTCCCAATCTATTTTCGGTAAGCATAGTCGCACACCAGATTTGTATTCACCCTATTCTACCTACCCTCCACCTCCATCCAATTCCCTTCCCCATCCCAGCGATCAACCCACCCCCGCACCTGATCACGATCCATTCCAAAGTAATCATGATTCTCCAGTAATTCCACCGTCCTCTGATGAGTGTCAGCGCTGGTCATTATTGCTAGAGGCAGCTTACGCCTCGTACCGCTCCGCTGCTGGAGTGCCAGAATATACTCTATGTAAAGCTGTAAGAAGCAGCGGCCGCTAGCAGTTTCAGTTGGCAGGGCCACCTTGATACCTGTCAGAGAAAGGAAGGGGGCCAAGAAAAGGGGGGGAAGCAGAAGGGTGAAAAACGCACTATGTTTGCAAAACAGGCCAGAGGAAAGTATAGAACAGCTGAAAACCCCACCTGACAGCTCAAAACAATAGGGGGCTGTTTGATGTAGAGTTGTGAGATGCAGCGACCGCTGGCACTCTTGGTTGGCAGGGGAACCTTGATGCCTGTCAGAGAACAGAAGGTAGGCCAATGGAGGAAGGGGAGGGGGGAGTTGTCTGAAGCAGCAACCAGCAGCACTCTCAACTGGCAGGGTAACCATAATACAAGCACTGAATGAAGGGCAGGTGCGAGGTCTGTGTAGGATTCCTATGCAGGAGACAGCACAGGGTACAAGGCCTCCCAGGGAGCGCAGAAGTTGCACTTAGGGGGAATACATGCATCTAAAGTAACATGCCTACACTAGACCGGGCCTATGGCCTTTAACCTTTGCCCCTTGGAGCATTGTAACGCTGTAAACCCTGGTAGCCCCCCTCTGTTCCCCGCAGAGAAACTTTGAGGACTTGGACTGGTTGAGTCATACTCTGGGGTGGGTGGTCCTCACTAAGTAGGCCTACTTCCTTAATGATACGCCACAAATGGTGTGTGCGTAGATGGTAACCATGTAATGAAACTTTAGAAGCCCCACCTACCCCAGCCGTTCCCCTAGTCCCTCCATTAGCTTAATTGGTAAAGCAGAGGACTTCAAATCCTCAGATCCGGTGTTTGAATCCCGGTCTCCTTACCGCCCTTAGCCGGGGCCTCTCAAGAACAAGGTTACATGTATCCGCGTTGTCTTGAGAATGGATTCGTCTGTTCGATGGGCTAACGGTCTGATCAACTGGGCAACACCGTCGCCGCAAGGCCGTCCGATGAGTCGTTCCGCTTCCGGTCTTGGACCCGGACGTTAAAATTGGTTTGTTTGTTTGTTTAACACAAGCACAGCAGCCTCCACGTTCTCCATACCAACCCCACCCAGAGCCCTTAGCTGGAACACTCTTAAAACCTCGTCTCCGCTAAATGCTGAATTGAAATAATATATTAAAAAATTAATATATTTAAACAAATAAATAAAATAAAATAACATAATATATTTAGCGAATATGTTTGGTCTCCGCTAAATGTCCACCTTAGCATTTTGGACACAGCTTAATGTCAGCTTGCGCTTTCTTCTAACTGTCTTGCATGTGCGTATATCCTCTGCCGGGACAATAGGAGCTGGACCCCATCATGCGAGCATCTGCATCAGCAGCAACCTGTGAAGCATGCCAGAACACCCCCCCGGACACAAGCTACCAGGATCACTCCCCCAGTCCTCCCGCCATCAACGAAAAAAAGAGCCCCTTCCCTCCACATCTTTCATTCTCAATCCCACCCTATCCCTTACCCACAAAGGAGGCAGAACACCCTAAACCTCCCGTTGCTGCTAAACTTTAAAAACTTTGGAACATCCCTAAACCCTAAAACCCCATACCCCCCTTTTTCACCTAAATACCCCCGCACCTTCCCCAGTCCTCCCGCCACGAACACCCAACACCAAGCAGCAGCCCCCACCTTTGTTGTCCCAACCTCCACCCCAGCCAAAAAGAGTGGAGAAAAGTCCTAGAACCCCTGTTGCTGCTAAACCCTAAATCCATTAAGACATAGATAAACCCCTTGACCCCAGACCCCCCCTCACATGAATACCCCAGCCTCTCCCCCAGCCACTTTATCAACACACAAAACCGGCAACCTCAACCTCGTTAATCCCAATTTTCCCGGAGGGAGGCAGAACACCCTAAAACCCCCATTGCTACTAAACCCTAAAACCCCCATCTCATCTGAGTACCCCAACCTATCCCCCAGGCCCCGCCATCAACATAAAGACAGCAACCTTCACCTCTTTCAACCCAACCCAGACCCCAGCCTTAACCTAGGAGGGCGGAACACACCTCTCCTGAAATCATCGTTATTGCTAAACCCTATATCCTGTAGATGTCCCTGAGCCCTTCAACCCTAGAACTCCCATCTCACCTGAATACCCCAGCCTCTCCCCCAGTCCTCCCGCCACCAGCACAAAGGCAGCAGCTCCCACCTCCTTCATTCCCGCTGATTCATACTCTAAGAAGCTGTCACTGCCAAAGTCCATCACCTCTCCCTCGGGGACGGAGGGCACATAGCCATCAAATGCATTACGCCCTAGAGAAAAAACAGCAGCAGCAGAGCGGAGGAGGAATAAGTAAACTTCAGTTGTGGTAGGTGAAGGACCAAATGGAGATATCCTTCATGTTTTAGAGGGAAAAAAGGGTGTCATTCCATAATGTAACACCTCCCCTTCAGGGCAAGAACATTGCGCCCTAAGAACAGAACCAGCAGCAGCAGCAGCGGCCAGAAGTAATTCCTCGTTATGAGCTGTTGCTGATCTATGGACACAATGAAAATCCTTCATGACTGGAAGGTGGATTTGAGGGTGATGGGAAAAAGGCTGCCACTGCCAAACCCTTACCACCCTCCACCCCACCGTCCCCCTCAGCCACGGCCCCATTCTTTCCACTGCCTCCCTCCCCCATCCACCCTCCTTGCTGTTTGCCAGCGACTCCTCATATCGCTCATATTCAATTCAGCATGTTGAACTTTCGGCATGAAAGCAAGAACTCTCAATAGTCACAGATTACACAGCATAGATTACTAAATGGCCCCATCAAAAAGAAGAGCCAACAGCAAGGCTCCAACAGCCTACTCAAAGTTCCTGCCCAAGAGTCTCACACTGGCTGCCACCAGCCACCCTTAAACCCTCGCTAGCCAAAAAAGGTTAGGCCAGCCTAAACTTGACTTGCAGTGTGTTAACTAGTTGACCCAGTCAACAGCAAGCAAAGCACTTCAATGCCTTGCTCAGGGCTAGTCACAAGACAACAAGACACGAGGCTAAACTGCAGAATGATCTTTTGTTTGTGTGGATCTTCCACTATTTTAACGTATCAGCCCACGTGTGGTGCTACAGTCCATCACAAGGGTGGCACAGCTACTCCTCAACACAGACAAAATCATGAAGATTCACAATATTCCAGGAGACATTAAACGTATGAGCACTCCCTCTTTTCACCCCTGCAAAACCAGCCACCCCCACACCCTTCTGACCCAAACCCCTCCAATACTTGGGATCCACGCGCCCTCCTCCCCTACCTCAGCTGTCCTGCTCCTGGCCCCCATCTTATCCAATGTCCCTCCGCCCTTCCCCCGCCCCCCTCCCATGCCCCCCTGCCCCCTCCTTGTTCTTCCACCCCCCAATCCCATCCCACATGGCCTCCCATGCCCCCTTCTCCCCCCTCCCGCCCCTCCCCCCCAGCTCCCTTTCCCCCTTCCCTTCCTCTGACCCCCCGCTCCGCCCTCCCCCCCCACACACACACACGTCCCATGCTCCCCCCCCCTGCCCTCACCTTCTTTACTGTCCTCCAGTAGTTTCCTTGCATTACTGAGATAAGCCGCCAGCCCCCCATGATAAGAAGCATCCAAGCCTGCTACCTGAGCCAGGAAACGCTTCTTATCACCATCAGCAGTACCTGCACATGACACAACCATAATCTCTGTTGGCTTGCTGCTTGTCGTTTGAAAAAACAGAGGCTTTGCACTATGGCTTGTCTTTTTCCTTCATATTAAATGCGGTATATGTTATCCGTCAGCAATGTCTACCAGTTTCAGCATTAAAAATTTCAATGCGTGATGTGATTTCAAGCAGCAATTTCAGGTCTTGTTGGTTCTAGCAGTACCTATCCTCAAATGAACCCCCTTCCCTCCCCTCCCTCCTTCGCGCCTCCTCCCCTACTACCCCTGCCGCTCCCCTCCTCACCATTCCCCCACACCCCACCCCACCCTCCCTTGAACCCCCATTCCCTCCCTCCGACTCCAGTCCCTCACCACTTCCCCATTGCCCCTGAGAACCCCAATCCCTCCCTGCCCCTTCCCTTCCACGTACTCCTGCAAACCCTAAACCCTCCCCCATTCTCCCCCTCTTCTTAAACCCTCACTCCTTCCTGCCCCCTCCTCTCCGGACCTGCAGGCGGTTAGTGTTCCAGCAAGTGCTGCTGATTATTCTTAACCCTAAACCCTCACCCATCGTTTCTCCCTTAAACCCTCCCCCCCCCCCCCCCCCACCTGCAGGTGGCCAGTGTTCCAGCAAGTGCTGCTGATCATTCTCCAGCAGCATGGCAATCAACCCTAGCTCCTACAACAACAACACACACCAGCAACAGCAGCAGCAGAGAAACCGGCCATCAGCAGGAACACACTTTGTGCCAGCCAACAACAGCCGCAGCAGGAGCACCAGTGACGGCGTGGGCAGCAGCAGCACGAAGGAGAAAACTTGTCAATACATGAGTGAATGCGAGGCTGGTGTCTAGCGGTTAGCGTCGAAAGGCACAGGAGGTGAGCTGCGGGGCTCAGTGTTACGGTCGGGAGGATCCTTGGGGCATTCTGCATTACTCGAGACTTGTCAACAAATACAATGGTGGTCAGCATTGGCCAAGTACCTTTATTGCTGTGAATTCAATGCTGGGTTGGGTGACTGTTCTACATCAGGGAATAGAGGACAGAAACACACCACACCAAGATCTTGGAAGTTTTGCCCGCCCTTGTGTGTTTTCGTAGCCCAAGACATAAGACATGCATAACAAGGAGGTTAGACATGGACATGGAATGGACATTAGACATTGAAATTACACGCTAGTTAGACGGAGTCAGGCATGAATGTCGAATGCAATTTGGACGGGGAAGACAGAGTCAGACGCTTCAGAAGTCAGCTTAATAATCTGCAACCAAAACAGACTCTGCCAAATGTGAAAATGGCTGGTGGCTTTGCAGATAGCTTATGGGCTACTTAGTATGAATTGCCATAGCAGCAATGATTTTCTGTCGTAACGGCTCAAAGTTGCATTGGAGATTGCAGACAATGCAAAGGAGACCCCAGAAGCTTGACTGTATGACTGTCCTCTTTGCATGTTCACCATGCCGACAACCCCCCGTATTCTGTTCCACCTCGCTGTCATTTAGAACGGCTTGCAGTGCGGGGCCTATGGCACTTTTTGCTATGGAATATCATGAAATGTGATAATGCATGTTCACCTTATCACTGCGGCAGCTGGTGCCATGGAGATGCTGCTGCCTCAGCTCCTGCTACTGCTGCTACTGCCACTGCTACTGCTACTGCTGCTATTGGTGGTGATACAAGTACTGCTTGTGCTACTCTAGGGCTTGCTATGGTTTGTTATAATGTATCATAGGTCCAACAATGACTGGGAACACAGGCGGATCACTCGCAATACAATGTTCAGTCCTTGGAACAGCTTCAGTGCATGGCCCTATGACATGCCCTTTTTCCTTACCTTGTCATTGAAGAGCTTGCGATTGTCACCGATTAATGACAAAGAGTCCTTAACAGGAGCAGTTGTCGCTGCTGCTGCTGCTGCTGCTGCTGGTGAATTTGTGCTGCTTGGGGGTGTCAAGCTCTCCATTTGCAGGGTTGCCTCTGTAGCAGGTGCATCGGTGCCGGCATTGCGATTCTTCCTGCATGGCATTACGCGCAGGCGAAGGGTTCAGGGGCGAGTACTGGCAAATGCAGGGTTTAGTTCAGGCAGCGGTAGGAGGGCAGGGGCAGACTAGGTCATGGTGATGGCACGTGCAGGCGTTGATGATTACCTGGTAAGAAAGGCGACTCCTAGACCCGTTCCAGCAGCAACTGCCGTTCCTAAAACAGCGCAGAGCTAGATGAGCGCTGGACGTGGCTGTGAACGGATGCATGGAGATAGGAGCTGCATGGGCTCACCAAGAACGGCTACGACAATCTTCCCTGACATACTCAAGGTTTAAACTATAATCTACAGGAAATTGTGCGTCATAGAGCGTTCAAAAGCAGACCTTGGACCACGCTGCCTCCTGGATCAGGTGCTAAAGCAAGCAATCACTCCGTCAGGAGCAAGCAAGGCAATGCAACCCGCGTACCTTACTCTTATCTTTGTTTTTATTGCAGCGTGGCCTAAAGAATGGTGCTTAGGTCAGCAACAGTGCAACTTCGCACACCCGGGCCGGGTGACACGCTTCCTTTAGGAAGTGCAGTAAACTAAGGATTCTGCGTGCACCAGGCAAAGTGGCCCTACATTGGAGGAAAAAAGTGACCGGCAGAACGATGTTGCCGTTGAGCATTACTAGGACCACTAGCAGTCAGCTAAGATGCGGCCCCCGTGTAACTTTCTGCCTTGCTGCCTAGGACTCTTGATCCGCAGCAGAGCGCATTGCTCGCTATTTCTTATCTGCCTATGTTAGCCCAAGCTGTAGCCAATGTCCGCATTGTCTTTGCATTGTGCTTTAATACTGGTGGACCTCAACCTGGAGCATGAGGATGGCGCTGAAGCAGGACGCAGGAGACAGCCTCCGCGTATCAACCTGGAGCATGGCGCGGACGTACGGGGCATCCCAACCCAGCCGGTGGTAGCGGCTTAAGTGCTGAGCGTGTCTGCGTACTGCATGCCGCACAGTACGGTGAGTGACTGAGAAGGATATGTGCAGCCTCTTTCAGCCAACAGCCCAAAAAATCACAGCCTTCCGCCTTTCCTCTTCAAAGTAAACATCGTTCCCCATCAACGGTAATGCCCATGTTTTAAAGGGCTAAGATCATCGTAAACAGGCTCTAGGTCTGCCAAAGCTGTGCTGTGATCTATGTCCTATACCAAAACCAGAACGACAGGCCCAAAGCTTTGATCATTCTGATATACCGTGCGTAGAACATGCAGAAAGCTGTGCTGTGACGTATTGCACATAAGCAGGACAAGGTCTCTTTCAACACACACTAACAAACTGGTTGGAGTCATGTAGCGGGTGCTGCACAGCACGAATGCAGTGATCTATCTCATGTATGCAGGACAAGCGCAAAGCTATGATGTGTTCACTCTCAACCGCCCTCGGACTGTGCAGCATCCTCGGCAGGACTCCAACCAGTCTGCTATGTTTACATATGTTAAGAGAGACCACTGCACAGCCCTCCGGGCCATGCAGCACCCAAGCATGATGCCAGCCAGTTAGTTAGGGGTGTGGGGTGGTGACTAAGTGAGAGAAAACGAGAGCGGTTATGTTTACATATGAGATAGAACAGCCCACAGGTTCGCAGCCCACAGGTTTGCAGCTCTGCAGCGCCCATCCCTGCGACCACTTTTCACAACCCCAGGACCAACTGCACATGCATCATGTCCCGTGTGCTGCACGGTCCGGGGGCTGTGCAGTGTTCTATCTCGAACATATACGCAGTGGGTCTCTTTTACCAAACATATACGCAGTGGGTCTCATGTACCAACCATATACGCAGTGGGTCTCTCTTACCAACCATATACGCAGTGGGTCTCTCTTACCAAACAAACATGCAGGACATAGGCACAGTAGAGTAGCAGCTAAGGCTAAACCCTAAACCCTAGTATGGCAATGCCAGGGTGCCATGTATGGATGAGCACAGCATGATGCATTTAGACAGGCCATAGCCCGACACTAAAGTAGCGGCTAATAAGGAAATGCCAGGGGCAGCAGCCACAGCAACAGCAATAGCAGCAGCAGGGGCAGCAACAGCAGCAGGGGCAGCAGCAGCAACAGCAACAGCAGCAGGGGTAGCACCGCCACCGCCACTAGGGGCCATAATTTGACAGAATGTAGCGGCTGATAAGGAGGTGCCAGGGGCAGCATGGAGGGGCAGGGGATGAACACAGCATTGATGAAACATGTGGCGGGTGCTGCACAACCCAGAAGCCAGAAGCTATCCCGTAATCGGCATAATTTCTCTGCATGACTGCAAGATTTGTGATGTGACCTTATCTCATGTCTATATATCTATCATGAATGGTGAATGAAAAGATGAGATTATCTCATGTGGGAGGTCCACTACCTCAGGGGAGCAAGGGCAGACCAAGAGCCAAGGTGCGAGCAGGGCAACAAAGGATTCAAACAAACAAACAAACAAACAAACAAAAAATGTAAGGTGTGGCTGCACCAAGGCAGCTAGGTCGAAACGACCAAACCCACCGGTATTTCTTTGGTGGTTTCCTGCCCTTTTGGAGGTTGACTCCGGCTAGGGGTTAGTGCTGATTAAAAATGTTATAGGAGAGGCTACGCAATTGGGAAGTTTAGAGTGAAGGCAGTGAGGGAAGGTGGGGGACATGAGGGTATGGACAGGGGGAATCTGGGATTGTGGCAGTCTTGTATTTCAATTTCCTAAATATGCATGACAGGTGGCACACGGGGGCAGGTAGACAGAAAGGTTTGGTGGCTGGGCTGTGTCCCTGCTTTCCCACTGAAGCACAAAAGTATGTTAAAATTGGTTTTTTGTTTTTGTTTAAAACCATTTTCAGATTTTGAAAACTAGTTTAGGGTTCAAACTTTAGCGGCAGAGCAGCAGTCAGGAGTAACTCTGCTGCAGACTGCCGCTGCTGACTCTGAACAATGATGTAAGGCACCAGCTTCAATCAAACACACAAGCATATAAGGTGTGGAGTCACCTTAGCTCTCAGTATCGATTTCTCTCAACACACACTAACAATCTGGTTGGAGTCATGTGGCGGGTGCTGCACAGCACGAAAGCTGTGCAGTGATCTATCTCATATATCAGATGTGGCAACTGCAAAAGGGCTGCTAGGTCGAGACGACCGAACACACCATGGATGGGTTTCAACCTGGCAGTTGATCGGCCCAGCCAGCATGCGGACACATTACTACCGGCCGAATGATCCCATCAAAGCGGGCCTCCGGTGGGGACAGGCTCTTCATCCCTCACCCTCACCCCGGTAGAAAATGGTTGGACTACCCGCCAGCCTCAACAGGCCTGGAGCGCCGGCCCTCACGGGTCGTGGGCGATACCGCTGTTCTGGTGGTGGTGCCGCCTCCTTACCTCAACGAAAAAAGGAACTGGTTGGAGTCATGTGATGGGTGACTCCAAGGGAACCCGCCCACACCCGCCACACCCTAAAATGCTTCTTTGTCTGTGAATCATAAAGAAGTTGTTTATTTGTAAATCAATAATCCAAAATAATAAGTTCACATTGTAACTCTGGAGGAGCTACTTCCCATGTTTGATAGCCATACTGAATATCTAAGAAATTGCTTGTTGACATATGGGGTGCAAGAGAGAGAGAGAGAGAACTACGCAGAGAAGGGGGGAAATCCCTTCTTGCATATGTTAAGGGAGTGGACCCTTACCTAATATAGATAGGCCCACTACCATTCGGATCCCAGAACACATATGGGGTGCAAGAGACCAAGATTGGGAGAGATTCACAGGCAGGCACCATCCAGAGATATAGGTAAACGTAGCTAAGTGTCCGTCTTCTCCAAGAAATCATACGGACTCAAGTGTTGCGCAAACAACATGCTTTGTGACTGTCCAGCTACCCTGCTGTGTGTTACACCAGTACTATACCCTTCTTATAGCAGCCCTTTTGTGGTTGCCGCACCTTAAACGTTTTGTTTGTTTGTTTGTGTGTTTGTATAGCCTTAAACAGAGCCTTACACAGAGCCTTAAACACTAGAGCACAGCAAAGCTTTGCAGCCGTGAATTGCCCGTGGTCGGTGGCTCTGACACTCACGCAGTTTGCTGGTGTATGGAAAACAAAAAGTAAAAGAGTCAAAGACGCCCCCTTTGAGATACAGGACACTAATTGTCTGATGTCACTGCACAGCAACAGCAGGAGCAACAGCAGGAGCAACAGTAGGGGCAGCAGCAAGAGCAAAGGCAGCAGCAGGGCCCAGCAGTAAAAGCAGTGGCAGCAGTAACAGCAGGGGCAGCAGCCCACGCCCGCACTCAGCCGCCTCCAGTTTGAGGAAAGGGCATTCCATCTTTACAGGTCAAGTCAACTGGCGCTCCACTGATCAAGGCAAAACACAGCAGAGCGTTGCAGCATAGTTCTCACTCACTGTGTATTGTTTCATGGTACGAGAGACCACTGCACTGCCCTCTGGGCCGTGCAGCACCCAAGCATGACTCCAACCGGGTTGTTAGCGTGGTGTGTTGAGTAAGAGCGACGGAGTAATAGAGAGCTAGAGGGCTGCGAATTTGAGCGAGGCGGATACAAGTAGACCTGGGACCTTTTTTACACTGCTAATTCTGAAAGCACTTCATGGTACCATGTGTTAAGAGAGACCACTGCACTGCCCTCTGGGCCGTGCAGCACCCAAGCATGACTCCTACCGGGTTTGTTTATTCATGGTACCATGTGTGCAGGGAAGCCATTAGCCTTTTGTTTGTTTGTTTGTTAAATGAGAGCTTCAATTGTGGAAAGAGAACAGCAGACAGCAGCCTCATACGAGCAGACGTAGAAGAAGAAGCGGGCATCACATATTGAAGAGTGAAGAATTGCCAACTGCCAACGCGGGTGGAGGCTGCTTTGCAAGTATCCTGAAGCCGTTTGCTGGCTGGCAAGGTCAGGAAAGCAATCAAAGCAAGTTCCTGCTGTCAATCACTTGACTGTCCTGGGAGCTCGTCTGGTTTGAGCACTAGGACGGGGGACAGCAAAGCGTGCTTCGGATTGATGCAGGTTGAATAGCTCATAGATCAAGGAGAATGCAGTTCAAAATCGCTAGAAAATTCGAACTCAAGCACGCGCGCGAAAACAGCAGCGGCACTGGCATATTGACAATGCTATTGCTGAGGATACAAAGCTTCTCCATACATCAGCCTCAGCGTCTCCAAACAGAGTAGCTACACGATAGACTGTTCAAATCGGCTCGCTGCAAGAAACCCAGCCCAACGGCCGCATCCAGCATGGAGGCCACACAAGAGAGAGCACAAGGAGCTAGTTTCCCGCTCCAGGCAACAGCACTGAAGTGCGATATTACGCATGCAGGTTGATCGGCACCCCCTCCTGGACCATGGAGCAGTGATGGCTTGCCCACCCTTGCGTGCAAGGGTACCGCTTGCAGGTGACTTGTTGCCAATTCAATTGCTAATCTGTTGTCCTTTGTTTATCAGCGGTTGCTGGTGAGCAACAGGCACGTTTTCTGCAAGCGATCACGCAACCATCGCGCCCCGGCCGTCATGTTGCCAGCTGTACGCCAATGGCACCGAGGTGGAAGTGGTGACAATGGCGTACACTGCAGCAATATTGGAGGCCCAGGGTGACTTGCTCCATGGGAACCAGTGGCATTGAGCACACTTCGTTTCGTACAAAGTAATCAGGGTTGAGCCGGTACGGGCTAGCAGAAAGAAAGGGTGGCTTCTCTACTGCCAAACCAATGGTATACCCATGATCAAATGGTATACCCATGATCCACACGTTTGATCTCAGCGCAAAGCAGCTGGCTTGCTCAACGACAGTTGGGGGTTCGACCGCGAAGGGCTGCCTGGCTGACTGGCCTGTAGCAGTCACCAGACACCAGAGGAGCTAGAGGGTGACATGTGATCTTCAAATCGGCCATTAGTAGCTCAGCTCCTGGTGTCACCGGGTGACCGCGGTCAGGTCTGCTCAGAGCAGAGCGCGAGTTGTGTCCACCTATATCAGGCAGCAGCCACTGCCATACGGCTAACAGCTGTCCAGCATATCAGCGAACTGCACGTCTGTGACTTCTACCGGTCTGTCACACACTACTGCTTCGCAATGGCTCGCACAGCGGTGAGTAGCCTACCAAGCACAGTAGCTGACATGTTTGCGCCGCTTCTTAAACGAACACATAGGAGATAATGTCAGCGGCTGGATCTGGCTGAACACCTCTAGATCTGCTTGCGCGGTGTTACCGCATACTGTAGCCTGACAGTTCCTCCGTCCCTCTATTTCAACCGCAGCTTGAATTTCCTGCAGCTGCCAGCCTTTCTACAGATCAGCCATGACCGCATGCAGCAGCGTCTCAGCAGAACCAGTAACAATTGGCAGTGAAAGCTTCTGCTTGCTCGACTTACTCGAGCCATGCGGCGGTAGCGCCACCAATGACTTGAAGCGTAGGAAGCCTGACCGATCTTTTTGTGCTGGCTCGCAGGTTGTTCTCTGCCTGGCCGTCCTGGCCTTGGCCCTCTTCGCAGACAGCGCCGTGGCAGGTGAGGCCGTCGACCCACCTTTCAACCGTTAGCGCCTTTTTAGGAGTTGCCCTGTCTGACAGCAGCCGCGGGCATAATAGGGCCAACAGCACCTGCTTCATGCGTAGGATGATGTCGCAGCAAACATGATGCAAGATTGTATGATAAGCATGGCCCGTTGTTATCACCATCCGAGCTATTTTAGCCTCTCAAGTCTTGGCTCGTGCAGCTTCTGCATACAGTAGACCGCCCATAGATCTGGGCAGTGCGTCAAACTGTGGGAATTGCATACGATCATAGCCGCTTGAGGCATGCTTTGCTCAACTCTACACCTGGCTCACGATCGTGAAGCTTCTGCAATCCACAGACGGCCAGCAGACGCTTGCATTGCTTCATACGCAAGCATTTGCTAAGTTTTCGCGATAGTGGCTCAAGATCGTTTGCTCAAATCGTTCCTGCTCGCAGGCAACGCCAACGGTGGTCGTCAGCTGATGAAGGGCAAGGGCAAGATGTTCTCCTTCGCTGCCAGCCCCACCGGCAAGTCCGTGTCCATCTTCGGTAAGACCGTCTTCACAATGACCAAGGCCGTCGCTCCTGCCCCTGCCCCAATGCCCGCCGCCAAGGTGGTGGAGGTTCAGCAGAGCTCCGTCCCCGAGCCCCAGCAGAGCTCCGTCCCCGAGCCCCAGCAGAGCTCCGTCCCTGAGCCACAGCAGAGCTCCGTGCCCGCCCCTGAGCCCACCCCCGCCCCTGCCCCTGCCCCAGTCCACGCTACCAAGACCGTGGCCGTGGTCGTGGCTGCACCCAAGACAGTCTCTGTCGGCAAGGGTCACCGCAAGCTGATGAAGGGCAAGGCTTTCACCGTGACCCTGCCCAAGATCACCATCCCCACCTTCACCGTCACTAAGTCAGCTAAGGGTAAGGGCTTCACCATTGGTCATGCTGTGGTGATGCCTGCCGCTACTGTTGTGGTGGCCAAGGGTGTAACCACGCCCGCACCCGCCCCCGAGCCCACGCCCGCCCCTGCCCCTGAGCCCCAGCAGAGCTCCGTCCCCGAGCCCCAGCAGAGCTCTGTCCCCGAGCCTCAGCAGAGCTCCGTGCCCGCCCCTGAGCCCACCCCCGCCCCCGCCCCCACCCACGTTGCTGCCAAGACTGTGACCGTTGCCGTCCCCAAGACTGTGACCGTTGTGGCCACTGGCTCCAAGGGCAAGGGCCTGTAAATGCATTCATTGCATTTAACTGGTCTTGCAATCTTGTGTGATGGGTATAAGGGTTGAGTAACCCTCCAGCAGTCGGACTTTGAGGTGCTGTCACTGAAGAGTTACAAGGTCTGGGTTTAGGTCTGCAAGTGTGTTAAACCCCAACCAGCCCTGCTGGGAGCATTGAGCCTTTGCTATGCCTGCTACTGTAGGGTTTCAGGGTTAGCACCGTGCTGTGGTAACATAGGTTATAAGGAAATACAGGGTGGATTTAAAGTGGACTGGGTGTGACCCATGTGGCATATGTGTCATGTGCTGTGTTTAATGGGAGCATGATGCTACTTGGTTTATGGGAGAGTGTGCTTTGCAGCTGCAATTGCTGCCACCCCCGAGGTCTTGGATCGGATCTCCTGGGCTGTTCCAATCTTTAAATCGCCCATATAGCAAAAGTGTGTATGTGGTCCTGCAAATTTGTCCGCCTGGGACGCATGGAATTACTCCTACTAGACTGACCCCGTATATACTCGCCTGAAAAGTCAGATGTGGTTCTGTGTAGCATGTCTTAAGTTGTTACATGGATAAACAGCTGGTGATTGCATTCCGTGATTGCTTTTCGGGATTCTGTGGCTGCGGTCATTCTAATCAGCAGGAGGAAGGAGTTCTGTCTCGTGTGGGTGCATGTGTGGGTTTAATATATATACATAGTAATTCCATCTATGACCGGCATAAAGTGAGAGCAGTTGAGTGGCATGATGCATTGACTGGTACGTGCTCAGGGTCTTGGGGAACCCCACCATACTATACCGGCTGCCCCATCAGTGTTTGGTCATATGTTGTGTTAATTTATTTGCCATTGCTGGTGACAGGGGGTGACAGTTCGGTATCAGTTTAAATGGCATCACTAAGGCAGAGAGTGCAGGATGTAGGAGAGGGACCGAAACAGCACTAGCAGTGACGGCATCTAGAGTGGCGCACTACAGCAGCATGAAATCAACTGTCTGCAGATACAGTTACTGCTCAATTTGACATCTGCTGTGTGGATGCCCTGAAAAGTACTTGTGTGATGAGCTGTAATGATGTCTCCTGTTCGGGCCAGCCTCCTAGTGGCAGTGTTAATTCTGGTGCAGCACTAAATGGCTGTGATCAGGGGGTTGAGTGGTGCTCAATTAAGTACGTATGCTGTCGTCTGTAATGAGGGTGTATGGTTAATATGACTACAGTGTGATATGTCGTTGATTAATGATGACTACTTCAGTTCGTGTGACCTGATCATGTGACAGAGAGTGAGACATTACCTGTACCCAATCTCCAAGTGAGACATTATGGCAGAAGCCTCGAACCGGAGTTCACCACACATTGACAGCTGGGCCCGAGCGTGCGAGTTAGTTATTAATTTCTTTTCGTCACGTTGCCATTGTGATCCATCGCAATCGTGATCGGCCAAGAATCCTGCGTAACCTTGCAGCAAAGGCGAGCTGAAACCCGGCCCGGGCAAGTGACTCAAATATGCCCTTGGAAAGCCATGGAAGGCTGGCACTTGTCTAGTAGAGCTTTTTCCGTACTGTTCAGTTTAGGATTTCAATGCATAGTCCCGCTGTATGCATCTTCAGTCGGAACTCAAGCTAAGCTTCGATCCAGCAACTGCTCAATATTGGAAGGGCCTGCCTCCGCTGCAATTCTTCCCCAAAAACGGACTAAACTACATTTAATGAAGCTTTCATGCCTCCCGTTCATGGATGGGCTACTGGACAGCTTCCACAGTCGGTATCAGCGAGCATCCGATGCCACTGTTTGCGTCCGGACAGTTGTTTATTAGTTGCTCATTGACCCACAACTGGGAGCCCGTTCTTCTCTACCCCAACGCGAAAGGGACTCTGCGTACGTATGCATCACGTTGCAGGCCCGTGGCCATTACTTTGAAGCAATCGCTACCACCGCCAGCCAGCACATGTATAAACAAAAAAAATACATTTTAAGGTGCGGCCAACACCTCTGCAATCCCACACCTCCACCCCCCGTACCCGAGCGTTTGATCAAATAGCGACCTACCCACACCCGTTAACGAGTGTGAAGCAAACAGTAGGCCTCTCAACAGCAAGCAGGGGACATGCATTGATCACTTCCCAGGCTCCCACTGCAGTCCGCAATGTCAGACGGTGGCACAAAAGCAGAGGCTGTCCGCTCTTTTTCTGCACCCAGCGGCGGTATATAAACAAAGAAACAAACGAGCATTTAACAGATAACAGCTTGTACATCCTGCAGATCAAGTCAGAAGGTCAGTGAGAGAGTGGAGCCACCATCCGTGCAGGGCAGGTGAGGACGTGAACATACTTACATGAGATAGATCACTGCACAGCTTTCGGGCCGTGCAGCACCCGCCACATGACTCCAACCAGTTTGTTAGTGTGTATTGAAAGAAACCGATACTGAGACTTACACAACTAAGCCCTGGATGGCCCAGCACACAAAACCCCAGTGGCATAACCTAACATCAAACTAATCCCTCTCCGCATGCACATAATCCACAAACCTAAACCTCCCTGCGAGCTCCCTCAACCCAAAGTACCCCAACAACAGCATCACTCCAACCACTGCTGCTACTGCTACTGCTGCAGGCGTCGCTACAACACCTCCTACTACTGCTCCTCCTCCTGTTCCTGCTGCTGCTCCTTGTACTGCTCCCGCAGCAGCTGCTGCGGCGGTTACAGCATCAGTCACGAGTGCCGATGCGCTGCTAGGGTTTTGCGCTGCTGGGAGTAGGAGGGATGTGGCCAGGGTCACTGCTGCTGCTCCTGCTGCTGCTGACAGACCCAAGCACAGCTTCTGCAGCAGGCAAAGGGGAAACAGTGGCAGCGAGGGCCACACAAATCAGAGACATTGAATATTTGTGTGTAGTCTGAAGGCTGTGCAATGATCTATTTCATACCAGGATAGTAATTAAGGGGAGATCATGAGCCCCAAAGAGAGTGTGGTGCTCAAGGTGAGCTCCACAAGGTGATTGCTCCCCCCTCCTTGGGTGCGGTTAGGGGAGATGAATAGCAGCAGGCAGTGGCCTTTACCCCCCTGTACGAGGGGTATCCATATGGTTGGCCGGCATGGGGTTGTGTGACGCCTGACCAGTCATGAGGGGTCTTGTGCTGCATGGTCTTGAGTGACCTTTTGGCATAGCTGGTTTCCATTGATTGATTGAGTGGCCTTTACAGCAACATACCAGCATATAACAGCCTTGCTCTTAAGCAGCGGTTGTACTTATTTGTGTGTCTATGGATAAGACAGCTCCCGTGCCAACCTGGGCCCTGGGCATGCTTATCACCCCTCTGTAACAAGGACACACTTCCAACCCCTGTAGCCCCCTACAGAACTCATGCACCCTCATGCAGTCTCCCTGGGCTGTAGTGCTGAAGCCATGTTCTAATGTTTAGGACAGTATTCAAGCCGCTGCAGCCCCTTGCTACACTTCTTGCAACCAGCTACTCACCCTGCCTAAGCATATTCCGGGCCGCCTGCCCTGCCTCCCCCCCCTCCCCCCCTGCCCCAGCCCTCCATCTCTCCCTGAGCTGCGTCATCAACCCTACTACTATTCTTGCACCTTGCCCCCTCCGCCCTGCAGTACTACTGTCCCACCTTGCTGCATTAAAACCGTGTTACACCCCCCTTCTTTCCCCTTCTTCCCCGCCTCCTTCTCCCAGGCCCACATACTAATGCAGCCTCAGTACCCTACTTTATGCCTTACTAGATCCATCCTGCGTCCCTTCCTCCCCTTTACCCCCCTGGCCCCCCTCCCCCGACCCTTCTCTGCCATTCCTCACATGCTCACACTCATCTGCAACCTCAGTATCCAGTGTAATGCCTCCCAATGTCCACCCCCCCTCCCTCCCCTCTCCTCCCCTGATGCTTTGCCAGGCCAGAGGTAAACAAAACCCTGAAGATTAGGAACCTTAGGGTTTTATTACCTCTGGCCAGGCACTGCAGTCACTCCCCTCCAATCTTAGTACCGTATGCATTTCTGCTGTGCCATTTCACGGAATACTATAAGTAGTGCCTTTCTAGCCACAGCTTGTGTCTTCTCGCTCTCCCCGCCTCTGCCTTTGCCAGGGATCCACTTCCACCTTCCACCCCCCCACACACCTCCCCTTCCCATTCCCCAGACACATGCTTATTAGGATCCACTGTAAGGCCTCGCTACCCCCACCCTGTGTCCCCTTTCCCCCCTCCCCCACGTGAAAGTAATATGTAATAAATTAAACAATAAATATGGCTTTTTATCTACTTTTGCGCACCACTCCTATGCTCTGCTAGGCACCCATTGACTTCCCCCTCACCCCCATACCCCATTCCCACTTCCCCCCCCCCTGCCACTCACCTGCAACCTCCCTATCCATTGTAGTGCCTTCCTGCAGCTCCTACACCCCTCCACATGTTGGCTGTACCTGTCCATCACCACCTCTCTAGGCAGTACAGGCCCTAACTCCGCACTTGTACCGCTGGGCCAGGGGATACCACCACCAGCCATTTCATCGTACCATGTCCTGTACATAGCAGCAAAAGCAGTAAAACATGTCATATTGCTTAAAATGGATCTAGAAAACAACAAGTGTTGACGGCGTAAATGGCAGGTTATCAAGCGCACTTAGCAATAGGGTTTTTACTTCTTCTGGTATCATTCTCTCTTTCTTTCTCTTTATTCTCTTTCTTTCTCTCTTCTTCCTCTACCTCTAATTAGCTTATTGCTTTTGTCAGTTTTTGAAATTCATATTAAATAAATTTATATTTCACTTATCTAAATATCTACTTTACTATCTACGGTTCACAAAATGCCATAGCTGCCCTGAAAATTGTGAAGAGGCTCGGGAAGCAGCTTAGCGTCCCGCCCCCACCCTCTAGACGGCAAAACAACTGCAATTCCACGCTATTGGATTCCCCAGGAAGTTTGGGCACTGCCACCAATTAATGAGCTTTGCTATTATGCATGTCCTACTCTCAGGAATGGCAGAAAACCCAGTTGGACACAGCAAGGGATTAAGGATGGGCTGGTGGCAGCCAGTGTGAGACATTTGAATACAAAGGTTGAGTATGCCGTTAGAGCCTAAGTCTGTTCATTATGGGTGGCGCTGCCCCCACCGGCGGCCCATTTTCATGGGGCCATTTCATAATCTCCAATCTGTAATCTGTTGGACATGCTCTCGTGATCCTCTCACCACCGTCACATAGCTTGTAACAGTGATAACAGGGTCAAGTAGTGTGTGTTAATCCTCGAGTGTTACCACGACCCCCCTTTTGCCCTCTGGGTGTTTGGTCAAGAAATGGGTTTTGAACCATGCTAGCTCCGAACCGCAACCCAGTCCTGGTAAGAACCAGACTTGCCTCCTCCCTGTTCCCCTCCCCTTCTCCCCCTCTCCCCCTTCCCGCTCTCCCTTCTCCTCTCTCCATCTCCCCCCTCCAACTGCCAGATTTGTACTTGTTTTATTTTTAAAAATTTCCCGCATTTTTTTTAAATTTCCCGCTTCTTTTCCCCGCCCTTCACCTGCCTCCCACACATCTCCCTAAAGAGCATCATACATCCCCCACATACACCCACACCAACGGCAAGGTACGCCAAGCTCTTCACTCTTATCCTATCATAAAAGTGAGCCTGCCGCCTAAAAACCCAACACCCCGGCGTATTGAGAAACCCTTGAAACACCTTGGCTAAACCCCAACGCTCCCCTCTCACCTAAATTTAATGATCCCCGTATCAGCCTCAGCTGGCAAGAAGAAGGCGGAACGCCATGCACCAACAGCTGGCAAACTAGATCTCTCCAAACCACTTTCTGCTCCTCCTCTCTGATCCTCCTCCTCCTCCTCCTTCTGCTGCTGCTGCTGCTGCTGCTGCCCACGCTGGTTTGATCTGTTTGGCGCCTGCTCTCGTGCCAACAAGCGCTCCTGTGTGAACACAAGCAACAATACAGCATCGGGTAGGTGTCTAGGTATCGGGCTCTTCTCTGCGCTTTGGACAAACTCCTAGGCATTTGCATTACTCACTACACACTACCAGAGACAAACAGGGCAACGTTGTAGTTGATTTGTCATATTGCATAGCATCTACCCAACTTTGCGAGCCACAGGGCTTGTGGACAAGCGAGTGAACAGCAACCAAATTCGCGGCAAGGTGTTCCACCTCTCTGTTTTAGTACAACTAGTAGAGGTGTGGGGCCTATGGTGCTTCTGCTATGGCATATCATCAAATGCAATAATGGAAATCAGATTCACAGCATGCTTTTCAGTCCAAATCTGATATCATGTGGACCCCCATGCTGCAGAATACCAGATAGTACCCGATATGCATCTTCCTCCTATGAAAGGCCAACACTATTTGAGAACCTTCTCAATAGCCCAGTCCACCCTGTGTTGCCGTATGAGACACACACTTGGCGACTTTACATGCTCACAAGCTGATAAAATAACCCAGTCAATCTTACATGGAGTCATGCTCGGGTGCTGCATGGCTCGGAGGGCGGTGCAGTGGTCTCTCTCTATACAAGATGGTGAAAGGCCCCAGTCAATCCTAAGAAGAAGCCACAGATATTAACAGCCTTTTTGCAAGTACACCTGCAGTCCGGCACAGACTGAACAGCATGCTGTTATCAAACTCTTTATACCCCAGGAAGCCTACTTTCCAAGACATGCCTTTCCACCTACTAACCATACAAGACCCCACAGAGTGATCAATTGTACCTGTCTATGAGTCATGCAAGTGCCTAGAAGCTTGGCTAATCTGTAGGAGAGAGTGTGTGGTATGCTCACCAACTCCCTAAGCCCCTATTGTCGTTGTGGTCTAGTGGTTAAGATTCCCGACTTCGGTTGGCGAGACCCGGGTTCGATTCCCGGCAACGACACCGCGTTTCTGTGCGAAAGGTCCCCAAACCTGGGATAGGGTTCCCAGTAGAGGACTAGATCGCGGTAGAAAAAATGGTCCCAGGATGATGCGGTAGCTGTCCAAACTGATGGTCAGAATTGGCCGAGGGCAGCACCAGGGCAAACATTTTCACTATGTTCACCTCCTGCACATGTAAGATGAAAATGCACCTGAGTCCAGCACCAACAACTCTTAGGCAATCACCTTGTGCCCATCAACCACATCAGGGTTTAGGGTTTTCAAGCTCACACCCTGAAATCACACCCACCTGAACATGTAGTATCATTGCGTCCGAGTCCAGCACTACAATCCGACCCAGATGGAACACTAGGGTTTAGGGTTTTTGGTTCTAGACCCTAAACCCTGAAAGCACACCCACCTGCACATGCAGTATCATTGCGTCCGAGTCCAGTACTATATTTTGGCCCAGATGGAAGACCCATTCAAACAGCGGGAAGAGGGCTTTGGCGGGACCAGGGATCTTGCTGTTGGTCAAAAAGCCAGCAAACAACCGGCAACGACCTGCAATACCAACAGCAGGAGCAGCAGCAGCAGCAGCAGGCTCACAGCAAAGAGATCGCAGAACCCAAATCTCAAGTAATTCCCCAGAAGAAAGTGCTTGCAGGGTTCAAGTCGAGGCTAATAACCCTCTAAATCTGGTGTGGTATTGCAGGGTTATATATTGTGCGACAAACCCTACACCTTAAACCTCCTAAACCCTAAAACCCCCTAAATGCGGTAATTTGCACCCCCCTGGCACTGTTGGCTGAAAACAGTTTCCACCCACCAGGCATTGCAGCATCTGAATAATTCACTTTAAACTTCAAACCCTAAACCCTAAACACCGTATTATTAAGACCCTAAAACCCACCTGGCATTGTAGGCACTCCATAAAACAGCAGTGTGGTAGTCCTCCCGCTGCTGCTGGTCTGACTGCTCATATTAAGCACTGGAGGAACAAAATCATTGACAGTGGCCATGGGGTTGGGGGTGCTGAAGGGGGCGGTGGGACGACTCAACTTGAAACCACCTACACAACAAACACCAAGGTCACACACATTTATTAAAAGAGACCACTGCACAGCCCTCTGGGCCGTGCAGCACCCAAGGTCACACACATTTATTAAAAGAGACCACTGCACAGCCCTCTGGGCCGTGCAGCACCCAAGGTCACACACATTTATTAAAAGAGACCACTGCACAGCCCTCTGGGCCGTGCAGCACCCAAGGTCACACACATTTACAACGGTTCCATCAATATTCTTGTAGTGCTGTATTCATCTTGTTAAATCATCCACCTGCCAGATGAGAATCCTTAAATGCACCTACACAAGAGGGGACCGATGCGTCGTGTGCAAACACAGTGTTTAGGTTACTTATAGTGTTGTGATTGGAGAGAGTGTCATGTTCACCCTCTCTTCCCTTTATTCCGGTTTCTTCTTAAAAACTTCAATTTGATGGACTTTCCATTGTACCTTACTTTGTGCTGGTACACCTGCCAGAACGTGTGTGTTAAGGGTTACAGCTTAGGGTTCAGGGTTTAGGGCTTAGGGTATCTACAGCCTAAACCCTAAGACCCTAACTGTACTTCACCCTGATACATCCGCCAGAGTGTGTATGTCGAAGGGAATGGCCTGGGGTTCAGGGTTCAGGGCTTAAGGCACCCTAAACCCTTTGACAACAAACTACACCACTAAACCCTAACTGTACCTTGTGCTGATACATCTGCCAGGGTGTGTATGTTGAGGGGTATGGCCTTGTCTCTGGTAGCAGTGCCCATGATGCCATGATGAGCAAAGGGGATGTGGCTGGGGTCAAACAAGTTCTCCATCAGCGTGTCATAGCCATACAACACATCACGCTGCACAAGATACCACACAGCAGGCTTCAGGGTTTAGGTTTTAGGTGGGTTAGGGTTAGGGTTTAGGTGGTGCTTCAGGGACTTTAGAGTTCAGGGTTCCAGTGGCCCTTCAAAATGCAGGGTTCAGGATGGGATTCAAGGTTTTAGAGTTTAGGGTTTAGGGTGTTTAAATGGCGCTTCAGGAATTGACTTTGAGATAGTGCTCCAGGGTTTAGGGTTCAACTGGTGCTATAGGGTATATATATATACTAGGGTATAGGGTATATACTAGGGTATACTATATATACTACCATCATAATGCAACAGGAGAAGGGTGGTCTGGGAGCATTCAAAGGATCAAGTGTAATGGATACTTGACCCCGCATCATTTTAGCAATGTGCTCAAAGCTTAAGTACTTCCTGATTCATCTGAAGCCCTAAACCCTCAAAGCCATTCATGCGCACAACTTCAAGCTCCATCTCACAACCTTAGACCCTAGAAGCCCGTTACATGCACAACCTTGAATTTCACCCTAAACCCCCTTAATGTGCACAGGTTAGGGTTTAGTGTCTCACCTGAAACCAGTCTCCCCCCAGGAGTGTCCACCCCTCATCTCCTAAGTGGGGGGCCAGAGCAGCAGGGGTAGCAGCAGCAGTGGCAGCAGCAGTAGGAGAGGAGTCTGGCCACACCCACAACAAACCCTGAGCTAACTGCAGCAACAACGCAACGAGCAAGATGCAAAAAACACAGAACACGGCATACTTATTGGTTTTACATCATCGTCAGCAGTTGGGTTTGGACATGAATCGCTGGCATAGCACTTATTTGTAGCATATATCCCCTTGTTGCTGCAATCAGGACTTTACTAAACATCTATCCTTTTTACATTGCAGGCTCTGCCACCATCCTACAGAAGAGACCATCATCAACTGACTCCATGTAGAATGCTAAACAACACGTCTCTTGAAGTCCTTTCGGAGCCAGTGCCACGCCCTACTACCTTGCAGTAGTGTTAGCGCCCTGGCCCTGCTCCTGTGGACCACTCCTTTGCCCAGCAACGTTACTGCTGTACTGCTCCTTCTGTACCAACCGGAAAGTCTAAGCCATTAAACTTGTTACCCACCCCACAATCAACAATATAATACATGCAGTTGTCCTACATCCCCATAATGCACGTGTTCAAATAATTAAATAATTCATAATAATAAGAATAATAAATAATAAATAATAAATAATAAATAATAATTAATAATAACAAATTAATCAAATAAACACCCTACGCCTTATATAACTTAACCTAACATCCAGTACGCACATGTTACCCCATGCTCATGTTGCCCCTTCCTTGCACAGCACCTGACATTGGTATGCAATCGCACAGGTCCTCGCATAGGTCCTCTTACTGCTACAACAAAAAACAAAACGGGGCCAACGAGACATTTCAGAGCATAATAAAAACATAACAAAAACCTGCATGAAGTGCTGCTGCTGAATGCCCATTCTCCCCTCCACACTTCACCCACATGCCAAGCTTTATCCCGCCCCCACCTTAATCACCCCCCCACCTTAACCCCCCACTTCGCACCCCCATAACCCCCACCCCCCATTTTCATACCCCCACCCCCCACCTTAACACCCCCATTCCCCACCTTAATACCCCCACCCCCCACCTTAATACCCCCCACCTTAACCCCCCACTTCGCACCCCCATAACCCCCACCCCCTACCTTAACACCCCCATTCCCCACCTTAATACCCCCACCCCCCACCTTCATACCCCCCCCTCCCCCACCTGGCACGGGTATGCAATGGCACAAGTCCTCTTCGTGCTACAAGCTGTAACTGCTGCTGCTGGTTGTAGCTGAGGGATGGAGGTACAGGAACCACTGCTGCTGAATGTCCAACCATGATAGCTGCACATCAAACCACCACCACCACCAGCAGCAGCAGCAGTGGGTGGTACGATTCTTCCTTCTGATAGGGGTGCGAGACGATGAGGGCAGCGGTCCTCAAACACAACCCACCTATGGAATGCAACAAACAAACAAACAAACAAACAGATTTATGGCTGCACAGAAAGGAGCTATAGGTCGGGACGACCAGGCACACGGCAGCAGCGGCAGCAGGAGGGGGAGGAGGAGGAGCACAGAATTCCGAAAGGCAGAAGTGCAGATGATTAGGTTTAGGTTTAGGTAGGGTTAAGGTTTAAAGCAGCAGCAGCAGGAGGAGGAGGACAGGAGCCCATGAGGCCGAGGTGCAGACACCCTAGCTAGGCAACATCGCACTAATTCCAACCATGGTATCAACGAAACCAATGGCAGCTGGAGCGGCGGCCGCAGCTGAAAATTTGGGCCCTCCAACCTAAAACTTCAACCCTAGCACTAATGAGCCCAAAAACGCTGAAAGATCAATGCAACAAGTGCAAAGAGTAAACCTTGAACAGGGCTGAGGCAGCAGCACTAGAAGCAGTAGATGTAGTTGACAAACAGGCCGCGCTTTGCAGCTCCCCTTCTCCACAACAAGTGCTGACGCTGGGACCCCAGTATTACCTCCATTGGGGCAGTGAAGGTTTTGGGTGCTTTTGACCTAGCTGCTGGCCCTTATGTCTAGGCATATCTTGCCATACATGCTGAAGACAACCCATATTCTGTTTCACCTCGCTCTTCTTTGTGAGGTGCCGGGCCTATGGCACTTTTTGCTATGGCATATTATGAAGTGTAATTGTATAAAACGGGCCCCACCTTGTACTGCATCCAGACCTCCTCCGGGTCAGCCCATTGAATCCGGCTTACAGATGCTATGTACCGGCAATTGCCACCCCGTAACGGTGCGGGACTCATGAAAACTTCGCTATGGGACATCATTGAAAGGTGCCACTTGCCAGCAGCCCCCCTGCCTCCTGCATCACTCACTTCTTGTCTGCTTCATTGTACCAGATGACCATTGGCATGCTAAGGAGAGTCACTGCTTGGGGTTTAGTGCGGTCCAGCTGGCTCTCTATTGCGATAGGGTACCAATTTGCGTGCCAATTGAATTTGGCAGGTGACTCAGGCTCAGGTCGCGGTTCTGACAGGTCGCTGCTGGTGGGGGTGGGCTCAGGAGGTCGAGGGGATGGAGAGCCTTGTCCTAACTCGTCCGCGGAGAATGTCACTGCGTGTAAGTAGCCACAGTGGGCATGATTGCTTATGGAGGAGGTGGTTATCCGCTGCGAACCCCCCTAGTACCCGCACATGCAGTGAGCAGTGAGCGGCACGTACCTGCTGCTCCGGACGCAACTGGACATCTCGTTGTACCATAATCTATGCTCCGGTGCTGTCTGCTTATGCTTCGACTGGCAGATCGAGAGGTGTTGGTCTGGCACCTTTGCAATCTCGCAGGCCGTGAACTAGCTTGAAGGACGCACAAACGACTATGTATGCAGCTATTTGAAGCCCCTAATGATGTGCATGAACGCAACCGTTCCATCATGCGCTGCCTTAGTGATGAGGTCACTGAGACTGCCTCAAAGTCCCCTGGGCCGTATTGACGCCAATGTTCGTTCAAGACGAACTGAGCTTGACGATGTGCCACTGGCCGTTCCCATCTAGCACAATCGGCATGACGACAAGAGATGGGCCGAATGGGCAACCATAAATGCGCCAGACCCTTCCGTAAATATGCGCAGCACTGCTTCAAAACAAGTCCCCCACCTCCAGAATCCCTACCCCGATTGGCACTACAATCCTCAGTATCTGCATTACAAGCAAGCGCTTGATCCTGTCATACGGTGTCCTCCCTGATTGAGTAGCATGCCGTAGCCTTGCAGCCCCACACATGGCTTCAACCGGCAACAAACAAACAAACAGAAACTCAAGGTGTAGCTGCAGCAAGGCAGCTAGGTCGAAAAACCAAACACACCGGGGTCAAACCCCAGGCAACAAACAGTCCTTTGTGTCACTGCTGTCACTGTCCTGGGCTTACGAAGCATGCACTCACTAGTTATAAAACGAACAATCCCCACATGCCCCATCTGCGTAACCATCCAGTAAGGAAGACCCACAAACGTCCATCTAGGGCGGAAGGCCCATAAACCGCCTGGCTTCGACCATATCAGGTGCCAACTCTCCCCCTTTCAACCGCACCAAAAACTGCTCTTTACGGCAGCAACCCTCCTCTGCCCCGCGGCTTAAACCCTGATCCTCCCTATGCCCTCCTTCGGCAGTATTAACCCCAGCTACTCCCCTTAAACCCCACCCATAATCACATTTCCGCATGACATACACATGCATCAACGCCGGCTTCCCTTCTCGAGGTATGACCTCTAAAACCCTAGTAATCCGCAACCCCACAGCAGCTGCCGCCCTAAACCCTCTATCAGGGCTTGGCTGCCCTTGAACCCCAGCACACACCACAAAAACCCCGCCAGGCGCTAAAACCGCAGCAGCAGCTTTGCAATACTCTTCGATCCCTCCTCGCGTCTCTAAGCAGCAAGGAGCTTTCTGAGGGCGTATGGAGGTGCCCCCCGAGCCTAAGGGAATATAAGGGGGTGTGCCTGTGATCAGATCAAAGGTCTCTCCTTGTGGAATTGCCTCACGTAGGTCCCCATGGATAACCTACAAAGGGATTTTGCAAGACACGACTTATTCTAGAGTACCGGGTATGTTCTTTTGACTGAGACTTCCAGCAAGCGACTCCTACACGTAATGAACTTGACATCAGTAGCAAAGAGCCACTGTACTGTTCTACACATCGTACTTAGGGGTCCCATAGTGAATTGATCGCCAAGAAACAGCAAGAAGATATGAAGCGCCATGCCTGTGATCAGATCAAAAGTCTCTCCTTGAGCAGTTGCTTCACGCAGATCCCATTGGATCACCTAAAAAAGAACTGATGCAAACCAGCACGATTTAGTGTCAGGCCCTTTGGATAAGCCTTCCAGCAATGGGCGACCATACCAAATTTACAGACTGCATCTTACCAAATGGCCCAATCAAAGTGGGGCGCCCAATGGGGGCAGCACCACCCACAAAGAGCCAACTTAGGCTCTAACGGCACACTCACAGTTGCTGTCTAATTACCTCATCAACAATAACTGCCACCAAGCCCCACTTTTGAAGTCAGATAAGACCCAGTGTGCTATATCTACACCATCAAACGCACACATCCGGGTGCTGCATGGCCCGAAGGGCTGTGCAGTGGTCTCTCTTAACAATCAAGCGCACACATAAGGAGATGTAAAGCCGGGTCCTCGCGATGACGTCACGAAAGTACAGTAGGTCCCGTTTTAGGGTACAGAACAGTAAGTCCTTACACTAATAAGTCCCTACGATACAGTACAGTAGTATATCCCTTTGGAGACACTCCGGGCAGGCCTGGACACACAACTCAATAAAGCAAGATCCCCACGGCAGCCCGGGCTGCTTGGCTCTACGACCCTCTGACCCCCCAAACTGGCCCAGGTAATTGAAATTGGGTTGAATTACATCGGACCCGATCCGTGAGACCCCCTCAAACACATCATAATCTGCATGGTGTTTGATAAGCCATCCGCCCATCACTATACCGTCCTTAACCACCTCCAACAACCCAAAGATCTGCAGGCTCTAAACCCCACCCTAAACCCTGAACCCTGTGCAATACCCACTAGGACTTTGAGGAGCATTAAGCAGCATGCACAGTCTACCCCATACATGAACCCTCTCTAAAACCCTAAACTTGTACTACCCCTAAACCCTAGGTCACAGAAGTAATTGAGACGAGAGATCACTGCACAGGGCCCCCGGGCCCTGCAGCATCTGAGCATGACTCCAACCAGTTTCTTAGTGGGTTGAGGATGAGAAATTGAGAGGGAGAGCTGTTGAAATCACAGAAACAATTGTAGCATACCCCCACCCAGGTCCCCGAGCCACAGCATATCCACCTACCTTGATTCGATCTGCTGCGCCATTGTATTTGATGGATCTTCTTGCCATGCCCACGCTGACCTCCTGTGCCTCCACACCTAAGCTTTGCACCTCTGGTAGGCCCCATGACACCATCAGCAGCACGGAGCCGATACCACAACCAAGGTCTAGGTGATGGCGGACAGAAGAACGTTCTGTTGCTGCTGCTGCTGCTGGTGGTGGTTGTGCTCCTGCTGCTGCTAGCTCTGCTGCTGCTGGTGCTCCTCCTCCTGTTGCTGTTCCTGCCTCTGCTCCTGCTGCTGCGCCCGCTGTTGCTGCTAGTTCTCCTGCTGCTGGTGCTTCTGATTTTGCTGCTGCTACTGCTCCTCCTGCTGTTGCTGCCTCTGCTCCTGTTGCTGCTAGTTCTGCTGCTGCTTGCAATGCCACCATTGCCGTCACCATGTCGTCTAAGGACCACCTGGGGCAACCAGAGAAGAATTGGGGTGTATCAGCTTTTTGCTAGTATAAGATCTAAGATAGCTATGGGTGTTTGAGGGCCGGGGCTGCTGGTTGTAATGCAAGTTATCGCATTTATTGTATTTGCTAGGATGACATACAAGATAGATATGGGTGTGTGCAATCATGAGGGCAAGGTCCTGCTTGTAATGCAAGTTGATGTTGCCAACCGCAACAGTTAGGACTGCATCGAGGGTTGGGGCAATTCTTTGAAGTTGTGGTTTCAAATCTGTCAAAATGCGGTACAAAACAATAATGAAATCAGATTAAAAAAGCACAGGAGAAGAAAAAGATGACTGAGATGGGGGAACATAAGGACAATAGGAGCAGAGGGGATGAATTGTTGTGAAACAAGGGAAGAAAGAGAGGAGGGGAACAAAGAGGAAGAGAAGAAAAAGAGCGGGAGAAGGGGGAAGGGGAGGGAGAGAGGCAGAGAAGAAGGGAAGGAAGAGAGGGGGAGAAGGGGTGAGGGGAGGTTAAGACGGGAAGAGGAGGGACAAGAGAAGGAGGATGGGGAGGATAACACAACAGAGGGAGGAGGGGAAGGAAGAAGAGAAGCAGCAGGACAGGGACAAAACTGTTTGGGGAGGAAGTCCAAAAGGAGCACAGCAAAAACAAATATCACTACAGTCAGTTCAGTCAGAAGGTATAAACAACATACAGCAGCTCTGAGCTACTAGAAAACGCTCTGAGCTACTAACTCTGCCACAACGCATCAACAGAGAATGGTGAACTCGATTTCAGGAGTAAAACATTTGCAGATTCATAATCCCCACTTTCCCCCAATCCCACCAACCCACAGTTACTGCCCTTTCTCAGGTGCTGGCCCCCATCTAGCACGGGGGTGGTGGCCCCTTGTCAATCCTGGTACATCTACGCAGGAACCCTGTCATGTTCCTTCCAGGAGCTTGCATATACCTTGCTTAACTTTATCGCACCACTTTCCCTTGCCGTTTTCACCTGTACCCAACTACCGAAGCCCCCCGCCGCCTACCTGTGCCCATCCTTTAACTGAAATATCCTCCAGTCCCCCGTGAGATAAGAGAGGGTTTCCTCAGGTTTAGGGTATAATGATGGGTCCCCCTGGGGTCCAGCAGGAGAGGGCCCTGGGGCCACCCAACCAGGGGGTCTGCGGTGGCGGGCTTTTACGTCAGGGTCTAGATGAATTGGGGGTGGGCGTGAGGAGATGCTGCTGCTGCCTCCTGCTACTGCTGCGTTTGTTGCTGTCGATGGTGGTGCTGCTGCTGGAACCCCTGCTACGGCTGCTGCTGGTGGTGTTGATGTAAATGCTGCTGCTGCTGGTGCTGCTGTTTGCGTAGTGGTGGTGGTGGCAGGGTAATGGATGAGTGGGGATGATAACCCTCTTTCCCGTGCTGGTGCTGCTGCTGGTGCTTCTGGCTCTGGTGCTCTTGCTGCTGCTACTGATGCTGCTGGTACTAGTGCTGCTGCTGCTGTTGCTCTTGGTGGTGGTTGTGCTGCCCCTGTTGTTGTTGCTGCTGCTCCTGCTCCTCCTGCTGCTGCTGTTGCTCTTGGTGGTGGTTGTGCTGCCCCTTTTGTTGCTGCTGCTGCTGATGATGATACGATGTGACTTGCGTGTGCTGCTGCTGCTGCTGGTAATGAAAAGGGATGAGCTAGGGGTACGCTACCAACAAGTGAGTGGCTCTCTTTGAGGTTCCGTCTGACAGCCAATTTGAAACGGACAGGGGCGCTGATGCCTCTATGGCCTCGTTGCTGGGACTGAAATAGTGTGGTGCCCCGTGAATGTGGGCAGGGCACAGCATGGGATGCAGACATGGTGAAAAAGATAGGGTTTGCAGTTGGACAGTCAGAGGTAAGGGCTGCTGGGGTGGGTGGTTGAGCTGTGCTGCTCGCCACGCGACGACATTACAGTATCTTTCATGTCCTGAAGGACTAGGTAGACGACGTAGAGGTCCATGCACGACGAAATGCTGGGAAGGCTTGGCTGAGAATCTCGAGATGCAAGTGGCTTAGAAAGAGTCTGCCGCTGTAATTAGGAGCTTCAGCCAAGTTAAGGGCCAGAATTGGCTCCATAATGTCTGGCCATGTTGTGGCTGCTCAACAGGTTGCAGGATCTGTCTGTGGGCTGGCGGGTCACTATGAGTCACTGGGTGTCACTAGCCGAAGTGATACGGGAGGGGTCGTTCTGAAGATCACGTGCTGCAACTTCTTCAGGACACTCCTGGCCCTGGACTCCGGATAAGCTGTTATCAGAATTCACCGCCCGCAGTCCTACGCTATCGTTCGCGTGCATAGCAGGACTAGTGGTTTTTCATCTCACAGAGGCCGTTCGTCGGAAATTGCCCTTCTATTCACCGTCATAGTAAACAAGCTCCCAATTCCGCTAATCTCACACACAGATTCCCGGTTCTGCGTGCTGCTGCCATCATTGGTACAATTATAGAGGGCGCCAGTCTCCATGTGTTCTACTGAGTCTCGAGCCTAGCTTAATGCTATTAGATAGGCTCTATCATGGGCTGTGTGCAGTCCCTTCTTGCAGTAGACCCTGACTTAAGCGAGGAGTACGATCTAGTAAAATCTCTAGGACGTGGAGTAGAGGGGGAAGTATGGCTCGGCGTACATAAGATAACCGGCGCCCAAGTTGCAATCAAGCTCGTTCAAAGGTACGCAAAGCAGGCCTGCGAGAAACATAGCGCATACCAAACCACGTGTCTCTCCCTGCCGGCTTTCTGACGGTCCATTTAGCGGTCAAGCTGTCCCACGTAACATCCTCCACTCAGCAGTTCGAGCGACCGCTAGGGAGGATCAAACGGCGGGCACCATCTCCCGTAACATGCATATACCCACGACTTCAATCAATTGCTATTCCCTTGTTGCAGAGGCTCAGACCTGGGTTTAGGCCCTGAAAAAGTCCGGCGAGAGATCCAGCTACAGGCCAGACTCAGTCATGTCAACATCGTAGAACTAAAACAGGTATTGAGTGAATATACCCAGACCACATTCTGCACTTTCTCAGGCGAAGCTTTGCACGTGAAATCCGCCCCTTCTCGTGGTACTATGCCGTTGCTGCACTCTGTCCTGTCTAGCTTCCAATTGGATATGTTAACCCAGGGACTGAGCAGGCATGGACTGCCTGAATCTACTCCATGTTACATTTGTGTTCGGTGGATAAGGGGGGTGGACGTGCTCTTTGTACGACATGTACCAGTGCTATATAGCTTCCTACAGAGAATTTATTACTGCTGACATCACAGAAATGCCACACACCTGGTTAGCCGCTTGCTGATTGAGGCTATTCTGCAGGAAGATGTATATTAGACACGTCAGGCAGTAATCAAATACCTCCAACCTTACGCAATGTCACCAATCCGAGACCGGTCATATGTGTTTCCAGGCCATTACCCTTTTTCCGGCCCCCTGAATTTCCCTGACGCCTCCCCTCATACCTTATCAGTGATCACCTGCATGTAACCCCGTGCCTTATCAACGATTTCCACTTCATACGGATCAAGGCTGTTTCTGTTTCTGTTTTTATGGAGTCCACCCCTACTTTTGGTTTTTCGAAATTTAAAAAAACCTGTTCTCATGCAAGGGTGCCCCTCTAAATCCTATGCCATGTCTTGAACCGCAGCTGGTCCTCACTCGGCGTCACTTGGGCATTGTGATGTCCTATGAAGAGGGTGGTGACCTGCACCAGTACTGCCAGAAGTTCAAGATGGATGAGGGCACAGCAAGGTAGGCAGGAGGGTTTAGGAAGTGCGGGAAGGGGATGGGGGGTCCTAGAGGGGGAGGATTGTTCATGGCGGAGGGGGGAGGGCAGGGATGAGGGTACAGCAAGGTAGGCGGGAGGGTTTTGGGGTTTTGCGGGTGCAGCAGGGGTAATAAGGGTGCGGCAGAGGGTCCTAGAGAGGGGGGGGGGGGGCAGGGGTGAGATAGGGATGAATGCACAGCAAGGTAGGCAGTAGGCAGGGTATTGGAGGTGCGGCAGGGGGATGTCACGTCCTAGAGGGGGAGGGAGGATTATGGCAAGGGGAGGGGGGGGGGGCAGGAATGAAAGCACAGCAAGGGAGGCAGGAGGGTTTTGGGGTGTGGCAGGGGAACGGGGGTGCCTAGAGGGGGAGGGAGGTCCGGATAGGGCATATGCTGATCGCCCCCGGTTGCTAAACTGTACTCAACCTAGCTGGCTGTTCTTGAGTAATGCATATGCCTGAGAGTCCGCTTAAACGTTGAGTACAGCCCCGCATCTCCCTTTTGCGCCTGTCTGCCGCTAACTGCTACAAAGCAAGCTAGTATGGCCGCCCAAAGCACAGTAAGAAGCACATTGAGTCTGTATTCCTTTGGAAGATTTGAAAGCCTCTGGAGGGTTGTGCGAAAACTTCGAAAGGGTTCAGGGGGTCTTGTTTCTGAGGTTTGTTGTTTTAAAGTAGTTTTAAAGTAAGGATCACTAAACCTAGCTGCCTGTGGACACAATCCTACAGATGACAGATATGCGTCACTACTTTTTATAAGGTGGGACTACTCGCAACCGTCTCTGAAGAGAGGATGTAAGCTGTAACCCCTGCCATCCTGTCCGACTGTGCACAACGATCTCCCATTGTCTATTTACCCCCTCCCCCCCCCCCCCCTTGCCTGAGTATGTTCTGTCATTTTAGCATAGCTGCCATGTACTTTGCTTGTCCCTGGAACAACAAGAAGAAATGCATCGCTTATTCTAAATCCATAGTCTCCATCAAATGCCCATTTTTTTATGTATTTGCTTGTTGTTTTTGGTCCCTCTTTTCCCCTCCTTTCAGGTACTTTTTCATTCAGATTGTGCTGTCCCTGGAGTACTGCCACCGCAACCGCATTGCACACAGAGACCTCAAGCTGGCTAACTTCCTGCTCACTGCAGATAAACCCATGACGTAAGAGGGGGGGGGGCAGGGAGGGGAGGGAGGAGGAGGGGGGGGGGGAGGGGGGGGAGGAGGGGGGCAGTGGGAAGGGACGGAATGACCTCATGACGTAAAGGGGGCGGGAGGGGGAATCCTGGGAAGGTGGGGTGTCATGGAGTGCTTTTCAGAGGGGGGAAGGGGGAGGAGATGGAGGAAGGGGGAGGAGGGGAGAAGGCAGGAGGAAAGGAGGGGGAGGAGGAGGTCGAAGAGGAGGGAGGATTGCAAATAATGTTTGAATCGTTTTGATAAGATCCACTTGAGTTTCCAAATCCAAGGAGGAGTAGGAGTAGGAGGAGGGGAGAGTGGGTGCGTAGGAGGAAGGTGTAACAGAGAAGGAGAGATAAGGAAAAAGGCAGGAGGGGAAGGATGGTAGGATGTGGGGGCCCTGGAGTAATGGTGAGACAAAGGAGAGGAAAATGAGAAGGGGGGGGGAGCAATGTTCTAAGGGGCCTTGGGCATTGTGGAACGAAGGAAAGGGGACACAGGAGAGGAGAGAAAGGCAAGCACTTCCTGAGGGCCCGTCTAGTGATGCTTGCCGGTCAAAGCATATAATTCTCACTCCTAGGCACCAGACTTTGAAGGGTCCAGGCTTGCTGGACATTTTGCTGGCTCCCTCGCTCAAGTGTCGTACCAGCAGCAGCAGTGGCAGCACCAGCAGCAGCAGCGACACACACATTTTGCAAT
>OY744511.1:2172154-2207998 GCA_963556185.1 Pseudopediastrum boryanum | reverse complement strand
TGGGGCTTAGGGCTCAGGGATCATGGCTTCATGGAATAATGATGAGGAATCCAGGGTTCAAGCATTTATGGCTTAGGGGTTTAAGTCTGAAAGCTGAGTCTTTACTAGAGTTGGGGTTCAACTTGCCTCGAATTTGGGGTTCTATGCGCTCCGGAGGCTGACGTTTGGTCTGTGGGCATTTTGCTGTGCTATATGTGGTTTGGAAGGTACCGGGTCGCAAGGTACTGGTCAGAGGGCTTATGTCTTGGGTCAAAGGCTCAGCGTTGATGGCTTAGGGGGTTGAGGGTTTACCAGGGTGGCTCAGAGTTTCAGGGGTCAAGTCAGGCTTTGTTGGGAAAGAGGGATATGGCTTTTGCGATGTTAATTATGGCCTTGGTGTGTACCACTTACCCTGTAGTTAAAATGCAACAGTTTAGCACAGACTCTGCAATTCCCTGTTCCTGTAACCTCCTGCAGAGTATAGGTGAACTTCTGAAGTGGTGAGGGTTATTAGGCTGCAGCCACCATGCAGGTGTTGTGTTTCTGCGTCTTTCGGATTGTGGTTTAGCTCATGCATTTAATCATCCTTTTGAACCACCATGCAGGCCCCTGTTGAACGCAATGAAAGCCACTGAGCACGGTCAATCAATGAGTAGAGAACGCAAGAACCAGCTATATGCCAATGGCCACACATAGATACTGCTGAAGTTATCCACCCTAAACCCCAGTGGCCTAAACTCTAAACCCTAAGCGAGGCCACGAGACACACACAGATGCTGCTGAAGCTATCCACCCTAAACCCTAAACCCTAGTGTCAGGGCACCCTAAACCCTAGCAAAAAGGAAGTTCTATTGAGGCGAGGGCACCCTAAACCCTAGTGATGTGTAGTGTTGGATCTGGCTCTTACAGGATGGAGCCTAACTCCCTTAGGAATGAGGCCCGCCGCCACCATGCAGGCTTGTGTACATGCAATGAAAGACACAAACTGGACAATTCAGTCGGGGGAGATTTCCAACCAGTACATCAAAATACCAAGGGGGAAAATTTAATGATTTCTATCTGACTTGCAAGTCAAGCACTTCTTTACAAAGCCCCTCTTTGCCTCCCCCCCCCCCTTGAATTGTTGCAGGATGGAGCCTAACTCCCTTAGGGTGAAGCCGCCACCATGCAGGCTCGTGTAAATGCCATGAAAGACCAAAACTGGGCGGAAACAGACGCCAAGTTGAGAGAGGGAGCGCAGCAGCTCAGCCCGGAGCTGAGGGACCTGTTGGATAAGATCTTTGTGGCGGATGAGAGCAAGAGGATCACCATTGAGGTATGGAGAGGGAGCGGGGGGGGGGGGGATATGGTTACTAGGCTTTTGGAATTGAATGGAGGGCTGCTAGGGTTTAGGGATGGGGTTTAGGGGGGTAGGATTTCTGTTTTGTGTTGTTTTGAACCTGGATTTTTGTTTTTTCATGGGCTTTGGCTTGCATGTTACGCAAATTGAGGGGAAGAGGCTATGCTCGGGTTACGGAATCTTTTGGATAAGATCTTCGTGGCGGATGAGAGCAAGAGGATTACCATTGAGGTACGGGAGGGGGGTCAGGGGACTAGGATTTAGGGGGGTGGGATTTTTTGCTGTGTTGAAGCTGAAATTATGTTTTTTTGGGGCTTTGATTTGCATGTTACACAATTGAGGGAAAGGGCTAAGCAGCCTGGCTCCAACTTCTGGAATTCTTTTCATTTCAAACCTTTGTGGCGGATGAGAGCAAGAAAAACACTAGAGGTAGGGGGGGGGGGGTAAGGGAACCAGGGGGTTGCTGGGGTGTTTAGCGGAGTGGGGTTTGTTTTGTTGCTGCTTGGTTTGCAATGTTGGGCCTTGACTTGCATGCTATGCAAATCGAAAGAAAAGCTTGGCTTGTAATTGTGGGGTCTATTAAATAAGGTTTTTGTGGGGCAGGGCTCCTCCTTTGCTCAAGTAGTGCACCGTCCTGCTCTCATCCCCCCCCTGGGACCACATCGAGTAATTTTATGTACTGACTAACTATATCTTATCTTCTATCTTCGTTTTTCCTTGATGTTTTACTTCTAATGTATTTATGATCAAATGTTGTAATCACCTCTTTTGATGTAATGAATGTGTATAGTGAACATACCAACGTATGTTTCCCGCAGGGCATCAAGTCTCACCCCTGGTACACAGGTCCCCTCCACCCGGCCCTGTCAGCATCTCTGAAGCAGCAGCAGGAGGAACAGGCGGTACGAGATGGACTGCGGCGCGCTACAGTGAGCACTACAGCCATGAGTCATGACACACAGAACATGGCAGGGGACTTCCAGATGATTGACCTGCTCGTGGACATGGCGCAGAAACACAGGTGGGTTTTGATCGATTGGGAATGTCTCTCTCTTGCCAGCCTTTTAATCTCCTAGTCCGGAGGGTCGGTTTAGGGCTTAGGGGTCATGAGTTTAGGGTCCTGGTCCTGAGGGTCACTAGTGCTAACGCCAACACGGCTTGTAGTGCGCAGTAGGGGTTTTACACACCAGTACAAAGGCCCCAGCATTTTCTTGTTTTTCTGCTTTGTTTTTTGGGTTTTCATGTCGTTCTGCATATGTGTGTTGTGGTTTTTGAAGTTGAAGAGTACGGCCAGCTGTGAGCAGTGGGCAAGCAATGGAAGGGGCTACGCTAAGGGAAAAGTATTGGGTTGGGGCCTGAGGAGGGAGGGGGGGCAGAGGGGCTGGGGGCCCGGGGGGGGGGGGGCGAATGGGGGGGAAGGAGGGGTGACGTCCGGCGTTTAACCTGGGGAGGGGGGTGGGTAGGAGGCGGGATCAGTGAGCACTACAGCCATGAGTCATGACACACAGAAAATGGCAGGGGACTTCCAGATGATCGACCTGCTCGTGGACATGGCGCAGAAACACAGGTGGGCTGTGCTTTTTGTGGCAGTGTTTTCCCGCTTTTTGTGCGTATGATGTGGTCGTTCTGCCTGGTTTGATTCTGCCGGGAGGCCGGGGGGTTGGGGGTGGGGGGGGGGGGAGGGACAGAGCGCTGCAAGCAGGTGGGCTATGTTTTTGTGCTTTATAGCTTTTATTTGGCAGTGTCTTCCCGCTTTTTGTGGGTTTTTTGGGTGCATGATGTGGTCATTCTGCAAACCGGTATGTGCTTTGTGGCTATGGCAGTTAGATCTCTCAGGGCTAGAGGTGAGAGCAGTGGGCAAGCGATGGAAGAGGCGGGGCTAACAGAAGGGGATTGGGTTGAAGCCAGGGGCGGGGGGAGGGTGGTAGTCTTGAGGAAGGGAAATAAGGGGTGGAGGCAAATAAGTAGGGGTTGGGAGGGAGGGAGGGAGGGTGGGTTGAGGTTGCCTTAGCTGATTTCGTTGCTGCTCTTGCTGCTGCTTTTTGCTGATATGGTATTAGATGTAGTAGCTGGACCCTCTGCTGCTGAGGGTACCACTGCCACTCCCGCTGTTTAGTACATCTCATGATATGTCATAGCAAAGAGTGCCATAGGCCCCGCAGCTCAAGCTGTCACAAAGGACAGCGAGGTGGAACATAACACGGGTTGTCTTCGACTGCTGCTGCTGCTGCTGCTGTTGGACCAACTGATGATGTTGCTCTTTTTGCTGCTTCTGCTGCTGGTGCAAAGCTGTGTGCTGTTGCTACCATCTCTGCTGCTGCGGGTTTAAAGTTAATGCACCTGGTCGACTTGGTGATGGTGGGGGGCCTATGGCACTGTTTGACTACGGCATATCACAAATTGCAAAGCACCAGTATTGTTGATGTTGATTTACACCAACAAATGTGGTGCGATTCCACTTGCAGCCCTCTTGTTGCTGATGTTACTTTGGCTGCTGCTTTTTAGCTGCTATCTGGCGGCAGGGAGCCGGCAGCTGCCATCAAGGATGTTACTGCTCTTGTGCTTGCTGCTACTACTGGCTACTCTTGCCTTTAGTATTACATATCATGATATGCCATATCGGAAGTGCCATAGCAAAAAGTGCCTTAGGCTGCTCTTGCGGGCCTTTCTGTTGCTGCTGCTCCTGCAAGATGTGCCTCTAGTTGCTGGTAGCACTGCTGTTGCTGCTCCCGGTACTGCTGCTGCTCTGGATGATGATGGTAATGATCCGCCGCCGCTTCTGGTGCTGCTACTGTTGCATTCTTACAGGAGGATGCCTGCTGGCACGGAGCACGTGTTTACGTTGGACATGGCCCATATGGCAGATGGGCCGCTCTCCATGGCTAACACTGATGACGAGGCGGATCGCTCCGTGCACATGCTGCTAACCGGCGGCGGAAGCCGCAGCGGACACGACCGCAGCGTGCGCGGCGGCGCGCGACGAGACAAGAGCGTGCACGGCGGTAGCGTCCACGGCGGAAGCCGGCATGTCGTCATCGCGCGGAGGAAGAGCACCAGCGTCCACGGCGCAATGCAGAGCATCGAGAGCTGCCTCAATGAGCCGGCAACTGCAGCGGATCGCGCGGAGTCAGCTACAGCCGGCCTCTACGCCGGGCTCGCGCAAGGGCCGGACGCTTGGGCCGCTGATCAGCCGATGGAGGAGATGACGGTGCCTACCACCGTGGGATCTTCGATTGGGTTTACTAAGACGTTAGCACTACACCATATGCCATCCGGGTTGGTGGTGGCTTCTTACCAGCTCGAGCCTTCAGTGCATGGAGGGAATGCTAACTCAGTGCATGGTGGTAAAGCAAACACTCTCAATGCCAGAAACTAGTGGAGGAAAGCAGAGGCCTATCAGCAGCAGCTGTTGCACACTGGTGAGAGGGTGCAGCGGACAGTGGTGTGGAGACTGGGTGCATTTTTATTGTCACTCAGGTTCTCATCAGATCCATCAGCAGATTACCAACCGTCCGCTATGATCTGCCCTATTACTGAGTGGATACTGCAAGAGCCCCGGAATGTACATTCCATGGCAGAGTCCTAGTCAAAGCGCTTGTTGAGCTGATTAACAGGTTAGTGGTAAGTTTCTTGGGTTACACTGTGCCACGGACTGTAGTTTCTGGGGCCCTTGCATCAATCACTCACCCATCCCTCTACTTGCCACACTTTAATGCCAATGAGGGGACTGTTTATTTAGTGGTGCTGTTTTGAACCCTAGAGTAACATAAGGTTGGAGTTGCGATTGCCGCTAACCCTGCAGTGTTTGTTGCCAGTTTGCGGGCTGTAGTGTGGTGCAGCATGGGGCTTTCTGAGATGGCTGCTGTTGGTAATGAGCCGTAACGCACTCAGTTATACGTATCACAGGAATTTGTTAATTTTGGTGAGTGTGCGATCGAATGGAACTGAGCCACACCTTTGTTGTTTTGGCTGCTTGTTTTGCTTGTTTGTTCCAGTGACTCTAATGGCAGGGGGCCAAGGGGGGGCACGGGTGGGCATGCGGGCATGGGGCGAGGGGGGGGGGGGGCGAGCAGGGGGCAGGGTGTTAGAAAAGGACCAAGGGGGCTGACGTGACAAGGGAGGAGGCTGAGGGCGGGAGCAAGCAATATGTTCTAGGTACATCTGCTCATCAGCAGGGTGCTCACGATATCAATCCATCACATGGCGTAAAGGTTTTAGGGTTTAGCAAAAGTGCCATAGGCCCCGCACCTCAAATAACACTGACCAAGACGGCCAGGTGGATGTCTTTGTTAGGCAGCCGTACCATCTGCTTTACAGCTTGTTACTTCCATGGTGTGTTACATAACCGACTGTGCTCAACCTTCCCAATTCAAGAGCCATAGCGAGACTTCACAGCTTGGTACTTCCAGAGATGTTGTCGGTTCTACATACCATGGAAGTACCAAGCTATAAGGGTCGCTATGGCTCGTGAGTAGGGGAAAGTTGAGCACAGCAGCAGCAGCAGCTGGGACAGCAGGGACAAATAGACCACTTGATGGGGAGGGGGGGGGGTTTCTTCGACTGCTGTTTCTGGTTCATATTGGATTGCCTGGCATGTTTGCCATGGGGACTCTCAACCCTTCGTTGTCCCTTTGAATCATTCAGGAAAGGTGTGTTATTCTGGGGTAGCACATAAGTACATTATAACACACAGTGCCATGGTCCGTGCTTGACCAGATGTACAGTATACAAAATGACAGCGTCTGATGTGTTTGGATGGTCTTTGTTGGTACCTGCCATTCAGGTGAGCGGTGTGTTTTGTTTCAGGCTAGTGTTCCTCGGGAACACGTCTGCTGATTCTGTCTGGGATCGTTCTGGGCTGGCGAGTTCTTTCTGCTTTGATTCTTGCGTGGAGGGGAGGGGTAAGGAGCTGCAGAGAGAGGGCCTCAATGAGAAGGGGCGGGGGGGTGTAGGGAGAGAGCGCGCTGCTTTGGGGAGGCCCCTTGGGATCTGCATACTGATACGGTGGATATTCATCTGTGTATGTATAGGCTGGGGGTTTACTCCTCCTGATAAGCACTTGTGCGAAGCCGATGTATTGTCATCCTGTAACAACTAACAAACAAACAAGCATTTAAGGTGCGGCAACTGGTCAGCGCGTGGCAAGTTGAACTGGGCAGGCCTGACATACTTTGGCTGCTGGCAAGGGTTTCAAGAGAGGGCTGGTGGCAGCCAGTGTGAGATCTTTGGATAGAAGTTTTGACTGATGTTGTTGGAAATTGAGTCAACTCCTTGTGGGTGGCCCTGCCCCCACCGGGGCCCGCCCACTGTGATGGGCCATTGGATAAGGCAGCGGGTTCATGCAGACTGCAGCCAGCAGGGTAGCCCTTCGGAAATCAAGGAGCTCCGCTGCTTGCCCCTCACTTTTGCTCAAGTAACTGATGAGAGTTTGGGATAAGCAGTTACCACGTTGACCAGTATGTGGGCTGTGTGCTGCCATGAGTGGATGCTGAAAAGGGCCGGCAAGTGCCATGTTAAGTGCTTGAGACTGAAAGGGTGTGGCAAAGGGGTTGGTGATTGTGGGGGCAGGATAGTGGGGCGGTCATGCAATTTTGAACAGCTCTTGCTCACAGCTGGACCCATGCCATTTACATGGCAGCCCTCTGGCAGAAGTTGGGGCTTTTGCTTGTGTGTATGCCTGGGACCGTGTCTCGAATTTGACAGGGATGCATGTAGTTGACGTGCTTTGTGTCGATTCTGTGTATGTTTGGTCGTTTCGACCTAGCTACCTTGGTGTAGGATATTTATCTTTATTTGTTTGTTTGTTATTGCAAGGCGCCGGAGTCGAAGCCAGCGGGATGTACCAAGCAAGCAAGTATACACTACTTACGTTCTACTGTTGCATTGCGTACCAGCCCCAGGCCCTACATCCATGCAGCTGGTGCGAGGGGATTGATAGATAAGATAAGAAGACTGACTGGTGCATGGTCCTGTGACGTTGGTGCATGATTGGGACACACATGGCCCTCCAGAGCGTGTGTGCATGGAGGGATGCTGCTTGTCATGCGATGTTCACATCCCTGGTGCCATGGGGCATCAGTGCTTCTCAGCCCCAGCAGGGCACAGTTGTATAGTTCGGGTCAGTCTGCCGTTTCCTCATTTGAAGGCAAGAGCGCTGCAAGTTGGGACGATAGCAGCAATTGACTTCATGCCTAACTGCTTTCCATGCGCCGCCGCTGCCGGTTGCTGTCGAGATGTATCTCAGTTGTCCTTCTGTCAGTCAGGGGGTTCGATCGGGGAAGTCTAAGTGGGTTGCGGCCCATACTTGGAGAGCAAAGTAGTCTAGCCAGCCAGTAAATGCATATAAGGATGGTTTCATCACTGTTTATGTCCGAGAAGTCGTTGCTCTAGTGCAAGGCTTGCACAACCACAAGCTAGCACCAGCAACTTGAGTCATCACATGTGGGCAAGTCCTTTGGGGAGCTAAAGTGCGCCATGCGGTGCAAAACGGTGTTCCTATGTGCGTGCGCTGGAGGACTCCTGTGTTGTGGGTTTTAGCTCATGAATCTTCAACTGCTAGTTCTACTTAGAGGGTCACTCACTTCAGAGAAGCCCGAGAGTGTACAGTACGAGAGAGGCACGTTGTAACCAGTACTTGGGCTAAGGACTACATAGACCGTAAATCCATCGCATTGCCCAGCTGCTGCTCATCCAGCCCCTTTGCCACACGCGCAGTTGTGTGCGGCCCATTGATTATGAACATCGAAGCCATTCTGCTTTCCCGCACATAACTTTTAGTTTGAATTCAGTCAGCCAAGTGTCGGAGAAATGCCAGGAGAAATGCCGTCTGTGCAATCATAGGACGGAGCTGAAGCCAGCATGTCCGTACCATCACACCAGGGTCCCTTAGAACTGCTGGAGCTACCCAGTACATGGCTAGCGTACCTTGTCCAGCATGTTGCGTCAGGCCCTAACCAGTGCAGCAGCTCTCAGCCAAACCTGCAAGTCGTTGCACGCCCTGTCAGAGAGTTCGGCCGTGACGTACCGCAACCTCCACCTAGAGAACCCGCTATGCAGCCTGGACCACCCCTTCTGGTCGTGGCTAGCAAAGAGACACGACCGCGTTACTGGTCTCACAGGAGAGCTATGGGCGTACACAGTGGCCATTTTTGAGGCTGAACCAGAGCAGCTGCAGGTGCTGTTTGGCATCCCTGGCCTGCATCTAGGTCTGAGCTGCAATTATGTAATGTCTACCCCTGATGACCCCTTCATGACCAAGGTGCTTAGGCCACATGGTCACCTCATCGACCGCCTCACTTGCAACGTGAACGTTGACGGAAATGGGGTGAAGCTGCAGGACTTCTGTGAGGCAGGTGCCCTCTGCAGGACTGTCGAGCTCACAGTAGGGGGCTCTTTTGAAGTGCCAATCAACATGGGTGCTCTAAAACCTCTGGCTGGTTCCTTGGTTCATCTCAGCTTGGAAAGCTACTCGGGATCTGCTGGCAAGTTGGAGAGTTTGAGCAGCTTGTCTTTACTCTCACAGCTTACTTCCCTCAGCATGAATGAGTTTGACCTTGCAGGCCAGGAGCCATGGGTTAACTGGCTGGCTTGACAAACCTGAAGCAGCTCTCCTTACATGTAGCTGCTCCCGGTAACCCCTCCCCCTTGTCGGCGCTAACTGGGCTCTCATCTATAGACTTCGGGAGCTATGTCATGCAGGGTGGTTTGTTAAGCCCCTGCAGTTTCAGCAGCTTGCAGCCCCTCAGCACCAGAAGGGAGAGGGCACCCGCTCAATAAAAATAATATGTTTTCGGAGCAAACAGCTGTTGGCAGCAGGTGCCACTCGTGCTCAAGCCAAGATCACTGAAAACCCGCTTGCGTGCACTATCCCGTGCTAAGGATCGCTCTGGACATGTTCTAGACCCACTAGGATGTGTTTGGGGAGGTTACCCCCCTCTTTTATGGACGATAGGTTGCTCTCGGCATCCTCAAAGCGAGAAAGGACGAAACACTTTGAGACGCCTGGTCATGCACTTGTTGCTGTCGGTATCCCGGATCTAGGTCATATATACTAGTATCTAAAGATCTACGTCTTGCTCTGGTGCTCCATGTGCTGTTAATTACCGGTATGCGGCCTACCGCCCATGCAAGGAGCCCCACTGTCGACGGCTTCAGAGAGTTGGAAACTCCACTAGACAGTGGGCCGCAGCCACAAACCTGTTACAATATACAGTCCAAAGAAATCTGCGTCTTCCTTTTGGACTGAGAGGCGCGTAGTGGGGGCTTCTGGCTGGTGAGCCATGCCAGCTGCAGCGAGCCATTGGAGGTGGCCGCAACGTTCTACAAGCTCCTGGGCGCACGGATGGGTTATCGCAGGCGAATTATATCGCAATATAAAGCCATTCAAGGCTGTGCGTGCCTTAGCGATGTAGTTTAGGCTCTCTAGCTTGCAGGTGAGGTTCAGGTACCTGAACTGAGCGGTGAGCACAGGGCAGCCAGTCAGTGGCGTCCTGCATGCAAGGTTTGCATGTCTTTCTGAGGTTTGCATTCCGTACCCGTGTACTTCAATAAAGTTAATGGGGATGTTAACCCAAAGGTGCTGAATAGCATAACAGAGGCAGCTGTGGGAAGCAACTTGATGAAGGGTCATGGCGATCTCGTGCCATGCATTAGAAGAAGCAACTGATATACTGTGTGCAAAGGGGAAGGCATGCAAGAGGCTTGATTAAATAGGGCAATAATGAAATGCAGGCAGAAAGAAGGGATTATGGGGTGACTGAACGAGGTTCATGTGCATTGTCAACTCATAGCAGACGGGGTGGGAGCGGAGCAGTCAAGTGATAGCAGAGGGAATGGCAGCTCCCAAAATGTATTGGAAGACATACAGATGAGGCGGTAATGGTAGGGGAGTCAATACAAATATGATTGATATGCCATTAGTATAGGAGTTCAGATGGCTTGAGACAAGGCAAGTCAAATGGGAACCAGAAGACTGTGTAGGATAAGAATGCATGAAACAGTGTGGAAATTGGGAGGAGGGTGTGTGTGTCGTGGACCGGATGGATGGAGGTGAGGCTTTTCATGTTGTGTTTCATGTATGCAGCTCCTACCTTGTAAAATTCTAGGGCAGCGCTTGTTCCTGGCAGCACACAGCACGCTTAGGCACAGTCTATTCCGGCAAGCATGCTGCTTCACCCCAGCACCCGCAGGTGGTCACCCTAGCAGCTCGACGCGCCACCGTGCAGGAACCGGGTCTGCCTACTCGCTGGTCATTTGGCTGGCCATATGGAGGACAGCAGAACGCCTGCATATTTAGCTCCAACATATATGTGTTTCACTGGTTGTGACAGCAGATCCATACAGGCGATAAGACTGCTTTGGGGGTTAGAACAGGCCATAAGTAAGGTAGACGACTTGATCATGCAACAGCAGGCACAGGTGGTAGCAGCCATATCAACAGGGGGCTAGGGCGGTGCTAGCAGTGTGTGGACAATCTGGCTATGCTAAGTGTTGCTGTGCCACTGTTAAGTGCACTGGTGTTGTGTAGCTGTCCAGTGAAGGGATGTCATGTATAAATGATATGACGACATGGGCACATCTGCTGGGGACATCCTGCTTCTGGCTGTACGAGGCTCGTAGGGCTGCCTGCTAGTCTGGCTATAGGGCACCCCCCCCCCGAAGCTCAGGTCACTTTCGCACCCACCAGCCAAGCGATGTTGATTTTGTTCTGTGCTTTGAGTGTACACCAACCAAACCCGAAACTTAAGCTCTCAAGATACTGAGCTTCCCATATGTTGCAGAGTTTGGGCGTAGTTTGCTTGCAGTGCTTCCCGGTTTGTCAAAAATCACCATGCGAGTGGGAAACAACAGGGCCGTGTCTCGTACAGAGAGTGTACACCAACCAAACTGCTCACGAAGGTTACATAGTGATAGTACATGTCCGCCATGCCCAAATCTTGCGTGCTCTTGCTTGCAGTGAGCTGCAATAGGTGTGGCCTGAGCACTGCGGTAGCAGGCGTCAGTGAGGCGAAGCTCTGCTCATTTTGGTAGTAGATCTTCTCTAGTGCTGCTTTTGTCTATCTAAAAGATGGAGCAACGCCAAAATAGGCAAACACGGCTGTATAAGTGTTCCATAGTCCTGGAACATGCGATGTTCCCAAGCTGGTCCACACAAATCCACCCAAAGGTCACAGATCCCCATCTCCGGCAGTGGATCCATCCTTAAGATGTCAAAGGCATTGTTACGGTTGAGCTTTGGGTCAGATTGAGTCGTTCTGGCCATACTACCTGCCTGCTACCGTAGTGCTCATGGCACAGCTAAATCCGTTTATTCCAAGCCAGAGCAATGCAATTTGTGGCATCGATCACACACATATATCATCTAAAGCCGACAGGACCAGTTTGATGCGGGAACAAACCGTGTAGCAGGCGGTCTAGTACTCTCAAGTACTGCGCATGGAAGAAAGTGGCCGACTGAGGGAGGCCGCAGGCCAGCCGTATCCGCAGGATGCTATTAAAGCAATGCAATATACCTATGTAAGGTGTGGCAGAAAGCGGATGATGATCGAAGCAGCCCATGGGAAGAAAACAACATCGCTTGGCTGCCAGGGAGCACTCTCAGTGGGTTTCGGAGTGAGCTTCGAGGGGGGTGCTATAGGGCAGGAGGTTGGCCATTTGCGCCATTATTGTGCGCATGGAGCTTGCCTGGCAGCGTAGATCATCTTTCTGCTATGTCATAGGGCATTTGCTGTCCATTTGGTTGCCCCATTCCACGCTCGTTGCTGTCCCAGCGGGTGTTCGGGTCCTGCTCGAACTGCCGATGTGCAGCAGACTACTTTCCCTAGAATTCCCTAACACAAGACTTGGCAACACAGTGCCTATTGATGTGCTTAAGCATTATGTAAAGTTGCAGGCTCCCTTTTCCTCCCTTTTATCATTGCGATCCTCCGGTGTGTGTTTTTCCTGACAAATGGCAAGCTGGCCACCTCTGGAATGCATCGGGCTGCCCGCAGCAAGCGTACCTCGACGAATATACATTTACCATAGATGTTGGCCGCTTCAGAAGGCCCACGGATGTGCCTGCGGCTTCATAATTAGCCTGCCGCAGTGCCGGCCTGCTGCCAACAGCTGTTTGCTCCGAAAATATATTATTTTTATTGAGCGGGTGCCCTCTCCCTTCTGCTCAGCACAATGCAGCAGCTGAATGATCTGCAACTATGGTCCAAAGCCTGCAGTGCAACCTCTCTCCATGGCTTGGCTGTGCTGAGCACGTTGGAAAGAGTCGACCTCGAAGCCCCCATGTTGAGGAGTTTAGAAGGGTTTGGCACAGGGCTGACATCCTTGACCATACATGATGCTCCACACCTTGATAGCCTGGCTGGTATTGAGCACTTGCACAGTCTGCAGAAGTTCTGCCTAGTTAGGTCTGGTGTGTCCTCCTTGCACCCATTAGCTGCTTTGGGAAGCTTGCGGGATCTGTACATTGGTGGCACATTCACTAGCTTAGCAGGCTTAGAGGGCAATGTATGCACGAGTTTGTCCAGTTTGGTTCTAAACTCCTGTAGGCAGCTGAGGCAGCTATCTGGAGTTGAGGGGCTCACTGCTCTGCAGGAGCTGGTTATTAGTTATGCCTCTGGGGTGACTAGCTTGCAGCCTGTTGGGCAGCTGGTTGGAGGGTTGAGGAGTTTGAATGTGTGCTATTGCAGTATGGTGCAGGAGGTAGTTCTGGAGCTGCCTCACATCCAGCCCACTGCTTATGTGAGCATCTGTCATAGCAATGTGAAGGAGGTGGTGCTGGCAGGGGGGGTCAGGAGAGGTGCAGCTGCAGCTGGTGTGATATTCTAGATTCACAATCATCGGCAGATGGGATGGGGGAGGAGGAGCTAGCATTCAAGTATCGGCCAAGTACATGGTTGAGTAAGTTCGCTGCTGGATTCAAACCTGCACAATGTTGCTGCTTGGGCAAGACTGCTGCTGTTGCTGCTGTTGCTAAGGCTGTGAAGTTCAGCCGTTATAGAGTGTGTGTGTGTGTGTGTGTGTGTGTGTGTGTGTGTGTGTGTGTGTGTGTGTGTGTGTGTGTGTGTGTGTGTGTGTGTGTGTGTGTGTGTGTGTGTGTGTGTGTGTGTGTGTGTGTGTGTGTGTGTGTGTGTGTGTGTGTGTGTGTGTGTGTGTGTGTGTGTGTGTGTGTGTGTGTGTGTGTGTGTGTGTGTGTGTGTGTGTGTGTGTGTGTGTGTGTGTGTGTGTGTGTGTGTGTGTGTGTGTGTGTGTGTGTGTGTACATTGGCAAACAGTGCGGTGCCACAGTTCACCACAGGGGTGGCAAAGCCACTAACACAAATAGAACCAGGAAAAACTGAACACCATCCACCACTTTGAACTCCATGATCATGCATGTCCAAGCAGATACAATGATGCAGAATACTGGCCCTGGAAAAGTGCACACACAATTTTATTTTTTGATTTTTTTGGGTTTTTGATTTTTTGGGTACATCCAGCAAACAAACAGCAACGCAACAGCATATATCATCAGAACATTGTATACATTTTATGCCAAAAATACTCTCACCCAGATGTGGAGAATCGCAGAGCAGCAGCAGTTAGTAGGTCCGGAACCAGTGCTGGTATTGTAACAGGACGCCTCAATCCTGTACATGTACTGCCTAGTACGTTATGACGACGAGATGAGTTGAGTATGCATCACGCCGTGGTTCCGGCCGGTCAAGGACACCTTAACGTTACGTTGTCCTAGATACGTTACATTGTCCTGGAAACGGTTCTTGGACAACTCCTTCGGTTGCAACGCCTAGGTCGCGGGCGGTTTGATCCTGCCCGGCGCCGGCCGTTGGCAACCGGCAGTTACGAGACCGGTAGTAGGGCGAGGTGAACGTTGGTCCCTGCTTATGGGTATTTATTCCCTACGGATTAGAGGAGCGGCACTTATGTTCCTTTTATCTTGCTTCCGCTAAGCTGTAAGCCTATTAAGGGGCTTGCTGCTTCATTTGGTTTCGGCTTCTGGTTTTCCGTGGCCTGTGTCGTGCCCATCGAGGCACCCGCTGCTAGCTTACTGCGCGCTTTATGCAGTACCTTTACACTCATTTCCGACGTGCTTTACGCCTCAGCATGGATGGGAACGCCCCTAACGGGGCCAATGGTGCTGACAATTGGCACCCTCCTATGGCTCCTCCTCCAGCCAACCCACCCCCAGCTGCAAATGACGAAGAAGATCCCATGGATGCCGAGCATCAGAACGCTGATGCCATGCTTCAAAACCCTGAGTTCCAGAATGCTGCTTCTCAGGCCCTCGCCGATGACGACGATGAGCCCGGCCTGGCTGATGGTGCAGCCGGCCCCGGGGCGGCCCCTATGGAAGAGGACGACGGTCCCCTCATCAGCCCCAAGAATCTCGTGAAGCTGGTTGCTGCCCTGACTCCTGCCCTGCTGCGCCAGACTAACGCTGTCGGCACTCTTATCAGCTCCATGGTAGTTTTCACAGGGGACGGCAAGGTAGCGTGGGCCGACTGGGTCCGCACTCTGCAGCACCGTGCCTCTGCCGTGGGCCTTCTCCCCGCGCAGCTGTCAGGTGCAGTGCTTGGTATGCTGCAAGGTTCTGCAGCTGCCTATGCGCAAGCCAACGGGCTTACCGCTGCCACGCCCTGGGCAGAGTTCGCGGCCACTATGGCAGCTGGTCCGTTCGCTTCCCGGGAAACGTCTTTCTCCCTGTGGCAGAGACTCACCCATGGCAATCTGGGCAATGGCAACGTAGCAGACACCATTGCTCAGCTCATGAAGCTCAAAGCCAAGTTCGGTTCTCTGGGCCATCAGCTACCTGATTCAGTCTGGATCAATGCCCTCCTGTCCAACCTCAAGTCTGAGTTCAGGGACAGGCTGCTTACCACTCAAGATGGCAGAGAATGGTCCTCCTTTGACGCAATCAGAACTGCTGCTAATGGCTTGTGGGCTGCTGCAAACTCCGCCAACAAATCTACCTCTTCTAAGCAGCCTCCCAAGGTCTCCTACAAGGACAAGGTCCTCTCCAAGACTTCAGCACCTCGGCCTCGTCCCTCTGGCCGCAGTGATCCTGGTGCTGGTCCTTCTGATACCCATGCCCACAAAAAGCGCAAGCCCGATGGTCCAGTCTGTTTTGGCTGTGGCTCCAGCGATCACAAGATCTCAGATCGCGATGCAGCTGGCAACCCTGTTTGCCCCAATTATGCTGAGAACAGGCTGCGCAAGGGCAAGTATCCTATGCACCCGCCTAAGAAGAATCAGGGAAACGGCAAGGGGAAGTGAGCACAGGTGAGCACCTTGCTTCCCCTCTTGGCAATGCTAATGTAGCACGGCTTAATGTAGCCCTGCCAGCAAATGCAGATCATGTTGATTCTGTATCATTTGAGGACATGCTTGAGACTTTTGTAGCTCATGATGTGCTACAGTGGCATGCTGAACATCCTTATGAATGCATTCCAGATGCACAGCATACACCTCCTGTGTCTCACAGCAAAGCTTTCCGTAAGCATGCTGTAGGTGTCAAAAGGCTACGAGCTCAGGATGCTTTGCGCCATGTTACAGATAGTGAGCTTCATGATAAGCTTTCTCTTATGGTGCACACACGCTTTAGCAAACGTGCTAAACCCTGTGACGATTCTCCTGACTCTGCTGCTCCTCCTACTGCTGCTGCTGCTGTTCCGCAGCCTCCTCCCAATCCCTCAGATGATGACAACACTCCGCCAGCAGTTGACAACGGTGCTTCTGGTGTGGTTTCTACTGATGTTCCATGGGATGACAGGTCAGACCTCATGGTGGATCCTAAGTTGTTTTTGGAGGTGCAAGCTAAGCTTGCTAGGCCTTTCACCCTAGATGCATTTGCTCGTGATGATGGGTCAAATGCTTTATGTGACCATTATTGCTCACCCTCCAGGTCTTTCTTTGATGCTGACCTGGCTGGTCAAATGGTTTGGGTCCATGCACCCTATGACAGGTTACATGATGCATTAGACCATTATTTCAAGCACAAGGGCCCTAGTACGGGTGCTGTCTTCCTTGTGCCTAAAGCTCAGAAAAGTGCCCTTTTGCAGCACAGTAAACGCATGAAGTTGCTGCATGAGTTTAGACGTGGCACTAAGTTGTTCTGTGGTCCCTTACCTCGGGACCCTAATAGTGAGCAGCGACGGTTTGGTCCTATTAGGTATGACATACAGTTGTATTATGATGCTCCTGGCCATTTGCCAGAGTCTGAACATGTTTCAGTAGACCTTCAACCCCAGCCTACGGGTGCTGTGGCTGTGCGACTTAGTCTCAAAATGCAGGTGCCAGTTACTGTTTCTGGTATTCCTACGGTTGCTGTTTTGGACACTGGTGCACAAGGTTTGCAGGACTCTGCCAATGTGTATTTGAGCAAGGAGTTTGTTGCTCGTAACAATTTCAGGTGTACTCCCTGTCCAGATATGCCTAAGGTGTTAGGCGTCGTAAAAGGGGAGGAGACAAATGTAATTGGGATTGTTACTGCTACATTCAAGATTGGATCACTGGTTGAGACCCTACGCTGTGTCGTTCTCGATCTGCCAGCCCCAATAGATGTGCTCATGACAGATGATTGGTTGCATAAGCATAAGGCCAGCCTGGATTACAATGCTTTATGTATTGTCTTGCAGAAGAGAGCTCGTAGGCATATCATTCGCTGTATTGCAGCTAAGAAGCCAGCCAGTGCAGCCGAGCAGAAGCCGCTTGTTCTCTTGACAGCCAAGCAGTGTACGAAACAGCTGTCTAAGCAAGGCACTGCCTATTGTTTGATTACGGTTCAGCAATTGCAGGATGCAGCTAACACTGCTAATCAGCCAGCCAGCACGAAGCCTTTGCCTCCTGATATTGCACAGTTGATCAGCCAGTATCCTGATGTATTTGCTGATAAGCCACGATATGGTGGAAGTTTACTAAGCCTTGATCATGAAGTGATCCCTCTTCTACCAGGTACCAAGCCCATCTTCAGGCCCATGTTCAGGTACAGCCCTATGGAGCTTGAAGAAATGCAAAGGCAAGTGCAGCATCTGCTGGAAATGGGTTCTATTGAGCCCAGTACTTCTCCTTATGGTGCTCCAGTACTGTTTGTTAAGAAGCCTCGTTCTACAGCATTACGCATGTGCATTGACATGAGAGCGCTTAACAGCCAGACCATACGTAATGCTCTTGCCTTGCCTCGCATTGATGACCTGCTAGATATGATGGGAGGCACAAAATTCTTTACGGCGCTGGACATTACTGCAGCTTATAATATGATAGGCCTGTACAGAGATGAGAATGGTCATTGCCCAGACGCTCCAAAGACGGCCTTTCGGACTCCCTTTGGCCATTTCCAGTACAAAACGCTTTTGTTTGGACTTACGAATGCTCCAGCTGCATTTCAAGGTGTGATGAACAAGATTTTTGCACCTTACCTCAACAAATTTATGACTGTCTATCTAGATGACATCTGCATTTTCAGTAAAACGTATGAGGAGCATTTACAGCATCTTAAGCTTGTTCTTGATGTTTTGCAAGAGCACAAGCTTCACCTTTCTCTGCATAAGTGTGAGTTCCTAAAAGACGAGCTGCTGTATTTAGGCCACATTATCAGTGCAGATGGTGTCAAGGTGGATCCTGCCAAGACGGCGGCTGTGGAAAAGTATGCTGCTCCTACAGATGTCCCAGGTCTACGTCGCTTCTTAGGTATGGCAAATTATTTCAGGAAGTTCATTAAAGGCTATGCTCAGATGACAGCGCCCTTGACACATTTGCTACGCAAAGATGTACCTTATGTTTGGGGTGCTGCTCAACAAGCTGCTTTTGACAATGTGAAGACAGCCCTTACCAATGCTCCTGTCCTTGCTTTACCTGACTGGCATGACGCAGAGACACCTTATGTTATGATTACTGATGCTAGTTATGATGGCCTAGCTGGTGTTCTCATGCAAAAAGGCAGACCTATTGCATACGAAAGCAGGAAGCTCAATAGTGCTGAGTCACGTTACTCGCCAACAGAACTAGAGATGCTTGCTGTGGTGCACTGTTGCAAGATATGGCGCTGCTACATTGAAGGCCGTGATGTGCATGTTTACACTGATCACAAGCCTAATACGTATCTCAGTACGCAGGCCATGCTCAATAGACGGCAAGCACGATGGGTTGAGCTTCTGCAAGGGCATAGCATTCAGTGGTTTTATAAGCCAGGTGCTCAAAACCCTGCTGACGGTCCTTCACGCAGTCCCGTTAACGATGCCCCTCCAGATTCTGTGCTAGTTGCTGTGCTTACTGCCCAGGTCCCTGCTGTGCGCAAGTTTCAACGTGTTGCAGACTCTGCTGAGTTTGTTGACCAAGTCACAGCTGGTTACCAACATGATGCCTGGTTTCAGCACAAGGCCAACGTCGCACATTTGCAGTTCTGCAAAGGGCTGTTCTACAAAGGTAATGCTATTGCAATCCCTAATGTAGGTGAGTTGCGTGCAGAGCTCTTAAAAGAGTGCCATGCCACTCCTTATGCTGCACACCCTGGCAGAGATAAAACGCTGTCCCTGCTCAGCCGATATTTCTGGTGGCCTGGTATGGCTCAGGATGTAGCTAAGTACGTAGCACATTGTGACAGTTGCCAACGTAACAAGGCTAGTAGTCAAAGCCCAGCTGGTTTGCTGCAGCCTTTGCCTGTCCCTGGCCAGCCTTGGTCCTCCATCAGTATGGACTTTGTCGTTGACCTGCCTGTTACGACAGATGGTTACGATTCCATCCTGGTTATGGTAGATCGCCTGACAAAGATGGTGCATTTAGCCCCCTGTCATAAAACAGATGATGCATCTACGGTAGCATGGCTGTTTTATAAACATGTGGCTAGCTTGCACGGATTTCCTGAATCCCTTGTTACAGACAGAGACCCTAAATTCATGTCTAACTTCTGGGCCTCTCTCATGGCACGCTTACGCATGACTCATCTTGCAAGTACTGCTTTCCACCCTCAGACTGACGGTAATACTGAGCGTGTCAACAGAGTCATGGAAGATATGCTCAGGCACTATGTGCGTGCTGATCAAACGGATTGGGATTCTTGGCTCCCTATGATTGAGTTTGCCATCAATAATAGCTGGCACTCCTCCATTAACAATACGCCTTTCTTTCTGAATTTTGGACGACACCCACGTTCTCCCACTGAGTTTGTGCTGCTTGCAGCTAACCGGGGGAGGGAACCAGATGATAGAGTTCCTGCTGTCAAATCCATGATTCAGAACATGCATGATGCAATCTCAGACGCCAAGCGTTGCTTGCATGCTGCCCAGCAAAGGCAGAAGGCTTATGCTGACATACGCAGAAGGGATGTTGAGTTCAAAGTGGGTGATCAAGTTTTGCTGTCCACTAGGAACCTCACTATGAAGATGGTAGGCTCTGCTAAGCTTATGCCTAAATATCTTGGTCCCTTTACAATAAGCAGGAAAATAAATCAGGTTGCTTATGAGCTTGACCTGCCTCCTTGCATGAAGATACATAACGTGTTTCATGTGTCCCTGCTGAATACTTACAGATCTGATGGTTCTGTGCATCCACCACCACCTCCTACGCTGGTTGATGGTGAACTGGAATATGAAGTGGAACGGATCCTGCTGCATAGGGATAAGCACCCTGTGCGTGGCTATAAGATTAAGCGAGAGTTCTTGATCAAGTGGCTTGGCTATGGCCCTGAGCATAACACTTGGGAACCTGAAGCTAATCTCAAGAATTGTCCTGAGCTTCTCTCTGAATATTGGGCATCTGTGAAGGCTACTGATGTCATAAGACAAGAGAAGCATAAGGCACTCAATGCCAGGAAGCGTGTGAAGGCCAAACGCTCTGGCAAATTGAAACGCATGCACTGATTCTCTTTATCTTGCAGTGGCATGCAACGTTACGGCATACTCATTTACTATCAATGGATAGGTCATCTCAGTGTTAAGGCATTATGAGCTATCACTGCTGAACTGAACTCATGGAGCTCAGAAGGTTTCGGCCCTTTTGCTAACTCCCTTGACGCCGGCCTTGAGACCCTTTTAGTATGAGCTTTGCATGGGCATATGAGGGATTTCAGTTGCTGCTAGGTTGTTCTAATGTTCTGACACATTATGTAAGCCATGCAACATGAAGTTGGCTGGTCTATGATGAGCGCTCATGATGAGGTCTTAGCATGCTGTGCTAAGGGTAACTACAGCTCAAAAGTTACCAATACTCTTGGCCTTGTTATCATCTCTGTGTACTCCCTTGTATTATCTCTGTATGATTGAGGGCAATCATACTTAAGTGGGGAGGAATGTAACAGGACGCCTCAATCCTGTACATGTACTGCCTAGTACGTTATGACGACGAGATGAGTTGAGTATGCATCACGCCGTGGTTCCGGCCGGTCAAGGACACCTTAACGTTACGTTGTCCTAGATACGTTACATTGTCCTGGAAACGGTTCTTGGACAACTCCTTCGGTTGCAACGCCTAGGTCGCGGGCGGTTTGATCCTGCCCGGCGCCGGCCGTTGGCAACCGGCAGTTACGAGACCGGTAGTAGGGCGAGGTGAACGTTGGTCCCTGCTTATGGGTATTTATTCCCTACGGATTAGAGGAGCGGCACTTATGTTCCTTTTATCTTGCTTCCGCTAAGCTGTAAGCCTATTAAGGGGCTTGCTGCTTCAGGTATGTTGGCTCTTATGCACCACTTTGCAGAGGCACAATGAGCGGCACCAGTGTTTCCACGCGATGTTTTCAGGGCTGCATGGTGAGGTGGTTGTAGTCGTCAACGAGCTTGGCAGCTGCTTTTATATGCATGCATGGCTTGGTCATCGTGCTGCATGTGGTGTTGCTGAGATGAAGGCATTGGAGGATGTAATGAACATTACGCATTTGTTGAGTTTGTGAGCGATACGGTATAATGATGGCTTTGTAGTGCTGTGACTTGGTAGATAGAGGCCGCATGCGTGTGTTACAGATGGCATCACATTGAACTATGTCATTGTTTGTCAACAAGCAGTTGTGGTCCCTGGGGGGTGAGCTTCCGTCCGGTCCACCCGCCTTGTTAGCTGGTAGTTCCTCTTGTGCCATTGAGGTTCTTTGGGCTCCGGGGAGCTTCATACAGATGCCACTATACATTCTTTGCACTGCGCCTGATTCTTTGCTTTTCATTCTCAGCGATTCAGCCGTGGCAATCGGCCTCGATAGAGTATGTATGCATGCATCTGTATTGTTTGAATTGGTACTTTTCAATGCATGTCGCTTTTTGTAAATTCTTGTGCAGCGGTTGTTCCTGGCAGCACATTGCACGCATAGGCGGGCCTCAGATCATCAGCATGTTGCTTCACCACAGCTGCAGGTGGTCAACCTATCAGCTTCGATCGACTGGACGCAATCGAGCCGAAACCGGGTCTGCCTACTCGCTGACATATTTGGCTGTGCCATATGAAGGACCGCAGAAGGGCTGCATAACATTAACTCTCTGTCTCAGTCGTTTAGCATTGCATTGTGTGTTTAGTATGCTGGAGACTGTGAAGCGTGGAGTTCGGCGACTGCTTTGAGAGGCTTGGCCAGCTGGCAACTTTAGGCGGCGGCATTCAGGTAGGACAGTTCGGACTTGCTATCACCTTTCAGATTGGGGTTTAGCTCTTGCATTTATTCGCCTTTTCAACTCTCCAGTAGCCAGTAACTCTTGTTCGTAACTACCATTTTTGGTAGTTACGAACATGGTGACATTCTGAATCACAGAGCCCATCATGAGTTGGCGCTCTTCGTCATATGAAGGCCAGCAGAACGGCTGCAGAATTCTAAGCTCCAGCAGCCAACCGGTAACTCCTGTTCGTAACTACCAATTTTGGTAGTTACGAAAATGGTGACAGTCTGGATTACAGAGCCCATCTTAGCGCTCTTCGCCGCCGTCGAAGGCACGAAACTATTGATGATAACATGATGTGAGGGCTGCCCGTCCGCCCTGATGCCTTTCTGCGGTCGAAGCGGGGACATGCCGTCGATGCTTCAAATCCTGGTTTCCCAAATGGCGTTCAACAGAGCCTCGCTCGTGAGCTGGCTTGATCTCAAGTTTACACTTCGAGCCTATCACAATCTGCTAAATGGTGATTGGACACATGCTGGCTGGATTGACAGATACATAACCTGACTTATGACAACTCCCAATGCAAGCTCCCGCCTAGCAGCTGTTAGTATCTGACTCAGGGAGTGACTGGCCAATCCCTCTGATCAATCGAGGGTATCACCAAGTACAGTGCAGTGGCTGCGGCAAGCAGCGACAGCAGCTTGCCTGCGTTGCTGCCGTGCGGGACCTGGCATTTTGCACGCTTGAATTCGTGTGGGCACTTCCCTTTCACCAAAGTACTAGCACTATTTTTAGCGGCGGGTGGTCCACCCTCCTGAACATCTGCTCCGTTTGCTTTTTGCTAGTGAGTGCTTTTGATGCAGTCCTTGTAACTACGTCCATCCTAGCAGCTGCTGTTGGTCCAATCTTCATGCATGCTGCTTTGCTTGCTCATTCACCTACTCACACGACATCTTTTCACCTTGCATGTCATCCTACCTCTTCTTTTCATTCAGCATTCATGTACTTAGATATATCACGCATAGCACCCAGGTGCAGCCAGCAACACAGCCAGTCGTAAGAGAGCCAACATCAGGCCTCCTACTGAGATAGGGTCAACAGCCACTAACCCACCTATCTCCAAAGCACAAAAAATGGGCACCTTGCATCAAGCGGAAGGTCTCATGCGTAAAGCACACTACTCAGTCATTAAAACACATGCCAAGGCGGGACAAGCTCCAAAAGGGGTCTGCATCGTGCCTGGAGATCCAACGGCATACCGGATGCTGTTTTCCAGTAACCTCCCATTAAGAACTTTTAGCAGGTCCTCCTCCCCCCCCCCCACTTTGTTTCTCCGCTCCCCCCAGTATGGGGTTTAGTTGAAGGTTTCCTGGGTGTAGAGCTCACACCGTACCACTACCTTTTTGATGGCTGGGGAGAACCCTTGGACCCCCCTCCAAACCCTAAGATTGGCCCCCTCCTCCCCCAGTCCTCAGCAGCAGCTCCACCGCCAGCACCATGGCATTGTAACCCGAGTGAGCAAGGCCGGTGACCAGCAGGTTACCCTCTGACACCAGCAGGGCACCACCCAACACAGCCCCCACCAGAAACTCAGGTACAAACGAGGTGGAGGGGTGAGCTGAGGCAAAAAGCCCAGCTGTGATGAGCACCTGCATGTATCAGCAAAGAGACAGGCACAGTAAGCACCGACCCCACTGAGTACAGTCAATGCACACCCCGCCCAGCTGGTTTCTGAGTGTCCACACCTTGTATGAAACACACTGGTTTGGTCCCTAAACCCGCAGTCCCCCCCAGGCCGAAACGTGTAGTTTAACTTTGTACTACTATGTCCTCGGCTTGTTAGTTTGTGACTGAAACAGCTTTTACCCTCAGGCTAACAACAAGACAATTTCCCTCTCGTTTAGAAAAGTACTTCTATACAGCGCAGGCAACACCAGGAACACAGGTATGAGGTGGTGAGGCAGAGGCAAAGGTGGCAGAGGCAAAGAATACAGCTGTGATAAGCACCTGCATGCCTCAGCTGCACTTCAATTAAATTTACATTTCTAGTCTCATCTCTTATTTATCCTCCATGTTAAATATATCAAAGATGCATGAGGAGACAGGAATTGAAGCGCAGGCACACCAGGTGAAGCCCTGGTTACAGCCATTAAACCTTCACCCCTTACACCTTGAGCAAAGCCTTGGGGCTTCGTAATTCACCCTCCTGATGACTGCACATGATGCAAACTAAACTCATGATCTTTGTAAACAACAAATGAACAGAACAATGCAAGGGTAACCTGGGTTTGAGCAAGGTTGCCTGCTATGCGTCTGGCTTAATGCTGTTCAGACATCCCAACGAGGACACACATGACCGGAAAGTCTACATACAGTGCAAGAGACTTGCATGCCTAAGGGGGCTCCCATGCGCGCTGCCAACTGAAGACTAGGCTGGAAAAGCAGCAAAGGAGCATGATCCATAGGCACAAACAATGACTATAAGCTGCATGGGAGGTAGACCAAGAGAAGCAGGAGCTATGAAGTTGTGCATTCAGTCAACGGCTACTTCATAAGGATACATGGGTCCTTATGGGTCCTTCGTTGAGCCTAGGACCTCATTATCAAACTTTGATGAGCACAGGCCTCGATTACATGCCATTGAAGTGAGATAGTGTTGCAGAATAATGAATACACGCATGACCACTCAATCAGAGTGGTCACCAGGGCTGCCTTGTTCGTAAGCCTAGAGCAAAGCTTGAGCAGTACTCGAGTGCAAGTAAGTCAAAAGGCATATCGGACATAGTTGAACCCCTGGAACCATCTCCCTTCACCTCAAGGCATGCAAGTCCACATCTGGCCCTGTTCCTCCTCCCCAAACCACCCCCCGGGCCCCTCAGCTAGCCAAAGCATGGTATATTCTAGGGCTTAGGTCACGCCCTGTCTCACATAAGGTTTGCACTGGTTGGAAAGCTGTGTCCTAAAACTGTGTCCTAAACCTGATTTTAATATTTAAGGCTTACAGGGCTGTAGAGAGTTAGAGACTTACTGCAAGAATTGGGTGGCACCACTTGGTGAGAGAGGGCAGGACATAGCCACGGAACAGAAGCTCCTGGAAAAGCAAGCATCGAGGCACAGCCCTTTTCATTCCAAGCCATCACCATCTGGCCCTTGAGTGTTTAGGGTTTAGGGTTTAAGTTTTGGGGCTAGGACTTAAATTTTCATTCCAGCCATTCCCGTCTGGGTCATCAGAACCGCATGGGGCGTTGGAATTGCACAATGTCAAGAGGTGCAGTATTGCAATGACTGGACTCTTTTGGGTCGCATTGAGGGAGGCAACCAGAGAATCATCCAGAGTCCTCTGTTGATAAAAAGTGTACCGCCAATGACCCCTGTCCTGGGTGGAGTATGCTGGCCTTCATTAGACGATTGCTCCTATGGTAGAGAGAGAGAGAGAATGATACGCAAAGAAGGGGGATTATTTCTATGGGAACTGTAGATGGAGAACGCAACGCAATACACCGATACAGCCACAGTATGGAATGATGCTTGGCTACTGTACGATAAAACGGTTCTCTCACCTCATTACCACAGTGCCTACGGAACAAATTGATGATTCTAAGTACTTTTAACAAAGAGTAAGCATGGTGGGGCAAAATTGATAGTTATGGTGTGGTCCCCTCACCTCATTAGCAGGTGCTAACACAGTGGCTCCCAGCACCAGCGCTATGTTGGCAGTATCAGGGGTGCCTTGGTACACCACCAATTGACGCCATTCATCTGCTCATGTTATGTCAGTATGGCCACCATCCAAACAGCAGCAGCAGCAGCAGCAACACATGAGTGAGTGAGTGGACGTCGGGCATTAGCCCTGCGTAGTTTTAAGGAAGAGGCGGTACTAGCACACGTGGTGCATTCCCCCCCTACCATGAGCAACACATAAGGTCAGCACAGCAGCAGCACCAAGAGAGGAATGCCTGCAAATACATTCCGTAATATGCCGTGGAATTCCAGCGCTATAGGCCCTGCACAATTAACTGTTAGGGATCAGCAAAGTTGAACAATGCCTGCCATACCAGCAGCAGAGTTCGCACAGGGAAGGCAGCAATGGGCCTCTCACATAGGCCGGCCACATGGTTGACCCAGGTTCAAACCCTTGCAACGTCATTTTTCTACTATTCAAAAGTCTGTTTGTATAACGGCATGTTAATCGCTTGTAACCTGGTAACTGCCCACAGCTTATTGGGAGAAGTGTGAGATGTGCTCGAGTGCCTGATCGTCATGGCGTGGGGCGGTTCAACCAGATCAGGGACCGATTACACCCTAGTTACAGGCTATTGCTGCGCGCAAGTCTCACACTTCTTCAAGCCCCACAGCCGACTTACCAACTGACAACATTGGCATATATGACATTCTCAAGCAAACTGTCAAGGGCCTTGCATGGGGGCTTCACGTATCATAGAGCTGCTTTAAGAATGGCTAGACGTACTGTATATATATTCCTGCGTAGTGCTTGTAGCGTACTGGCAGTTGCAAGGCAAAGAGTGGTTCTGATGGCTATACCAGCACCCACCTTTCTTGCCAGGATTTCCCAAAGGCACACATACATACAAACAGGTTGGAGTCATGTTGGTGTGGCCAAAGCGTGATTGCTTCGCAGTATCTTGCCCTCCATCCTCGCCACCCTAGCTAATATCTTTGCCGACCCACTTCCCTCTTATTCTTCGCTTTTCCTTTCTGTCCTACTCTGCACAACCTCTATCACTGGCCCGCACCTACCCATCCGCCCCTTTTGGCCATCCATCATCCCCTGTGACTCCCCTTACAACCCAACCCACTTCCCACAGCCTTCCCACAGGTTTTCCTTTCACCTTCACCCCGCGCTGGCACCTCTCCTTTCCCTCTCCTTCCCTTTCACCTGCCTCGTCTGGATTTCCCCATGCCCCGCTCCCAGCTGCCCCCCCCCCCTCCCTTGGCCCTTCATCACCTACCCCATCTGGATTCCCCCTACCCTCTCTCCCGGCTGCGCGCCCCCTCTTGCCTCCCTCCTTCATCTACCCATCCCATCTGGATTCACCCCTGACCCCCTCCCAGATGCGCCCCCCCCCCCCTCCTCCCCCCGGCCTTCACCTGCCCCATCTGAGTTTCCTGATGACAGCCCTGCCAGCAGCACACATCCCCCCACCGCCACCACTGTAGCTGATAAGGCTTGCACCAGGGCATAAGGGTTTACCTCAACATGAAACCTGTTTGGCAGCAATATGGGAACACTTGATGAGTCACAGGCTTGTCTCTGATTCAGTTTCGTCTTGACAGTCTGTATGAACTGCCAGTGGTTGTTTTGTGCTAGAGGACAATTATGAGTCAAAGAAAACAGGGAAGAGTCGAGCTACATCGGAAACTACATACACAGGAGTTCAGGGCAGCGACATTTGGAGAGCTTGAGACAAGGAGTCACCTTGAACCCTTCCGCCCAGTAAAGATCGCCCCTCAATTACTACAGATACCATTTGCTGCTGAAATACAGTGGTAATTCTGTACCCTGAACCAACTTTGACACAGAAGCGCAGCAATTCCTTGGGTTTGTTAACAAACAAACAAACAAACAAACAAACAAAAATTAAGGTGTGGCTGCACCAAGGCAGCTAGGTCGAAACGACCAAACACACCAGGGTCAAGCCCCATTTCCCTACTCATCGGAAAAGGAAACATCACAGAAATGGCAAAAGGACCAACACAAAATCAGTAGCTACTAATGGCAAAAAGGTATTGCCATTGTGTGCAGCCAGGTTAAGATGACCAGACAGACCAGGGTCAACCCCGGATACTACCTACTCGAGGGAGCAACGTACAGCAAAAGAAGGTACAGGCACGTCCTATCAGCCAGAGAGCGGTTGGCACCATAATGCGAAACAGGGTGCAATAAGGAAAGGGCGTCATTCCTGCCTGTGCTCCACAAGACAAGGTAGAGCATGACGCAACAAGTGAATACGTGCTTCGAGACTTCTTCTACATAACAAGATCAAACACATGTGCATTGTATATAATAGTGTAATCCTTACACAGATGGGCCCCTCCCTTACTCTTACATGGGAGGGCAACTCACACCCCTCCTTGCGTAGCTCTCTCTCTACATATAAAGTACATTATTCTGGAACACATTAAAGCGTACCAGGGTTTAGGCAGGGGCTGGTAAGGTGCTGTAGCTGCCCTGATGATGTTGATGGTAGCACTGAGCTGAACAAACTGGGAGATGGTGCCAATGACCTCCTGTAGCATGCAAAGAGATGGAAACAGTGGGGCGAAAGGGGGTGTGAGGTGAGGGGTGAGTATGAGCGGAGGCAATATGGGGTCTGTGCTGGCGGCCCTCCACAGATATGGGCCCACAAATAGAGCCCACCATTCACTGAGCTGGTTATATACTGCATTGGATGAAAACTGATATCAACCATGGCCTGGAACGGGGAAGGCAACTTACTGATGCACATTTGCAGTATATGATATCTGACTGTTCTAGGCATGGTAGTTGGTTCGCTCATTAGCTGCACTCAAGAAGCACCCACATACACATGAATTGCAAATGAGCAAAAATACGACATATGCTGAACGTGAAGGTTATACTGAGCGTGGAGATAACATATAAAGGATGTAGGCCTCCCAGTTGAAGATCACCGTCTTAGGATTAAGGCTCCACGTGCATACCAGCAAGTGGATGTGGGGCCCAGACAAAAGGCAGTACCAGCAGCATGCAGAACAGGCACTACGCAAGCTCCAGCCACATGGATGTGTTGAATGCTTGCCTCTATGCTTCAAGCATGCACATGCATGTCAATTCTTGGTGACTCTAAGCAAGCACAGCAACAACATACTTCTGCTCCCAATGTTTACAACCTAAGTCAAGTTGCATACTGTTGCAGCTGGCTACACTCCAGTATACCAGGTTATAAAATGTATGGAGAGATCACTGCACAGCCCTCAGGCCGGGAATGAGCACCAGCCACAAGGACTCCAACCATTCTGTTTAGTGAGTCGAGAGGGAGAGACCGAAGCTGGAAGCAGGTCATATAGCATTCTGTCCTAGGGCAGGGCTATTACCCACTTCTTTGCTCCGCCCACTCTCACTCAACTCAAAGCACTACCCATTTACACCATGCCTTGCTTACAGGCATCAGTCAGGGAACTTCTGTTACCGAGCGAAGGCATGATGGTAAAGACATGCATGGGCAGCACTCTACCTTAACTTACGCTGCAGTCTCATCTCTCATTCCCTTTTCATGTTTTCAATATCAACCATGCCCTGGCCAGAGGCAGCACCATCTGCAGCCCCCAATCAATAGCAACATCCACACACCTGCCTCCCATATGCCCGCCCTTCCGACTGCCCACACCTCCGACAATCCCCTCCCGCCCTCCTGCCCGCCTCCTACCCTCCTGCCCTCCCCCCCATACCTCATCCCCCAGGGGCAATCCCCTCCCGCCTCCCGCCCTCCCTCGTGCCCTCCTGCCCTCCCCCCCATACCTTACCCCCAGGGGCAATACCCTCCCGCCCTCCCCCCCATACCTCATCCCCCAGGGGCAATCCCCTCCCGCCTCCCGCCCTCCCTCGTGCCCTCCCGCCCTCCTGCCCTCCCCCCCATACCTTACCCCCAGGGGCAATACCCTCCCGCCTCCCGCCCTCCTGCCCCCCCGCCCTCCCCCCCATACCTTATCCCCCAGAGGCAGCTCTGCCAGGGGGATGTCCTGCAACCATGCTGCTGTGCTGTAGCCTGCAAATGAAAGAACAGTTGCAGAGACTGTGGCTTCGCAAAGAATCACCTGAGATGTACCAGACACCTAATGAGATTGATTTATCATATGTGTCTATGACCGATCAGGGCAGCACATGAGCTATAAGTTAGCAGCGCAAGTTGAGTGTTAGTGTGCAAGTTAGATATGGTAATCGTGTTGCTCCTGAAGGCGAGGCGATTGCAAAGTCGCCCGTGAGAGTGTATGTTTGGGCCAAAAATCCGAGGCACATCATCAAATTGCATGATCCACCAAGACGGAACAAGCTTCCAGGGTTCCATTTTGCGCAAGGGCCGCCTCTTTCGCAGCGACATGTGTGCTTGGAGTTGGAATGAATGCGCGTTCACGACAGGTGGGCATTTCGAGCTGTGCTTGTGAGTACTTTCAAGAATAGTATGGGTGGCAGCATGAATAGTATGGGTGGCAGCATGTGGGGTCATCTCTATAATTAAAGATTTGGACTGCACAGGGGACCTCCCACCTGAGTATGTTTTGATAGAAGCTCTAACTTGCTGACAGTGTTTACATGTTCAACATTTCCGCAATCCCCACCATGCGCAGCGTACAATCAAAAAGCTACGTCTACAGCAGTAGTGGGCATACATCTACATTTCCTCAGCACGACTGTCTGAGCTTGGTTTGCCCACTCGACCAGCTCAGCTGCTTGGTCTTGGCTCCCTTGACCACCTCCTAGCTGTGGAGCTAAGTAAACTTACCTACGAAAGGGATGGCTTGGTTTGTGACATACAGCAAGGCTGTGATCTGGATAACATCCCTGCAAGGCAGTTCCTGATGTTAATGATCTGTCAAGCCTGCTCAGCCATTCACAATGTGTCAACTTCAGCAGTCAATAAAAAATGTGATTCCCTGTAGGATGAGGGTCATAGATGATGCATCAAGGTATGACTGATCATTTAAGCAATAGGAATCAGGTAGTTTTGCATCCGCTGCCGTATGGACCAGGAGGTACCGGTAGAGCAATTGCATGCAGGCAGTGCATAATACTTGGGATTGACTCCGAGGGACACAGGGTTCGTGGACAACAATGCAGGAACTAGATGTGGCTGGTCAGATACGATTCCTGTTCGTAGAAACCAACGCTTTAAAAGCTACATGGGGTCATTGTTGACATCATGGGACTTTGGCAGGTTGTGTGTGCCTCTCACCAGATGTCCCAAGGTACATTCCAATAGCTCTTGCCTGTGTGGGAAGCTGCTGCTGCTTGGAGGCCTTGTGAAGCTCCAGGGTTCAATGCAGTTGCATGATCAGCGTGGCTGTTGGTCTTCGGAGCTGCTGCTGCTTGATCTCCTAGGCTCGAGTTGGGCGTGGGCTCGTTACACTGCAGGACTGGAGGCCCTGGTAAGACGTACCATAGGACGGATGTCTGGACGGCGCATTCTACTCACCGATCCCGTGGTAGAGTGGTTGCCGTGCGCACTGAGTTGATGAATCCGCCTTGGCCGGGTGCGGTCGAAAGCAGTAGGCATCCGTAAGGAGCTCGTCGAGTGCAGATGCCTCGACATATGCATAGATATTGACCGCATTTTAGTTACGTTTTGCAAGCCGTGCATATTCTACATCTTCTGTCCCATTACGTGTCCAACTCTCCAGAGCCGGGCACTGGCTACCATGAGAGCATGTAATACCAGGAAAGACACAGGATCTTGTAAGGCGCGTCCGGATTTACTAGGTTGTCGACCGTGTTGCATCGGACCTGGAAAGTGCAGCAGTGGTTCCTTTCAACCAATATGACAGTGAATGCAGTGCTCGTACTTCGCAGCGGTCACCCGCACCCTGACTGGACACCTCCGGAGAAACCCGTCCCTAAAATCAACTGGACGCGGTTCCAAAGTATGTGAAAAGGAACAATCTGGTAGGCCCCATGCCCTGCCTGCTTGCTCCGCTCCAACTGACCCCCTATACAACTCCCCCATTCGAGATCGTAGATTGACCGCTTGAACAGCCTACACCCCTATGCACGACAGAAAAGAAGAAGACGTGCTTGAATCTCACACCATTGTACAGGACACGAAACACAAAAGCGCTATAATGCTGCTACATGAATTAAACCTCAGATTGGTGCATACCAGTGGTCCAAAATGCAGCAGGACAATAACACCGACCAGCGGCAATCAGTATCCAACTGGCGCGGACAAATCCTACTTTCTTGCACAGCCACACGCTCCTAGTTACGCTTCTTCCCCGACGTATCTTCAGCATGTATTCTCCGCAGCTCATTTGCATGGACCTGGTATCCCTTCACAGGGGGCCGTCTGGGGGGTAGTAGTGCTCGTAATCCATGCTCCAGTGCCAAAGTGACCGCGCCTACCAGAGCAGCCCCAACCAGAAACTTGATGCGCAGATCCACGGGAATGGGCACCAATCCAAAGCTGCAAGCAGCACAATCCAAGGAGAGTAATCAGTCACAAGATGAGGCATGTGGAGCATGCATGGGGCTTGATTCCTGTGCGCCAATCGTTGCTCAGCTCACATGTTCAGCACAAGTGCAGAGGCCCACCCCTTGCAAACTGTATATGCCTTACTGTGTAAAACTGGCTGGAGTCATCTCACCAAGCCTGCATGGCTGCAAACTTGTGATGTAACTTAATTCATCTGTATGCTTGGTCAGGCGTATGGCACTTTTTGCTATGGCATACCATGAACGTAATGCTATGGCATACCATGAACGTAATGCTATGGCATATCATGAGATGAAATGCTTGTCAGGGACTGCACCTCAGTAACGCAATGAGCTGGTGTAGCATGATGGACACATGGGGTACAGTACAATGCTGAGGCCATCATGCCCCCTCACAGAATGCAGACCAGATCTGCAGTTTGCCAACACAGCAAAAGAACGTGATTGGATGACCATAAAGCAACTTTGTAGAATACTGCAGAGCTCTGGAATCCTCTAGGTCTCTGAATGTCTGACTGTCTCCAGCTCTCATCGTCTTAGGTCTCAGTATCGGTCTCTCTCATAACACACACCAACGAGCTAGTTGGAGTCATGTGGCATGTGCTGCGTCATCCGATGGCTGTGCAGTGATGCATCTCATATGATATTGCAGAGCAAGAGGACATCACCACCACTGCTGCTTAAGAACCCAGATCATGATTTAAATGTAGCCATGCAAAGCATATGGTCTCACATACAAGGGGCTGCGCCTTCCTGGAGGACACCGCCCCTTCACCCTTCTAACGCTCAAAGACAGAGCCCACAGAGAGCATTTGATGAGTAGACACCAATGCAAACATTAGCAGCTCTGCCGGCAGCTGCATCTCACCTATCATTCAATGGTGGGAAGGCTTCTGTGAGCAAGGCCAACAGGAACAAGCCTCCATATGTCAAGCTCATACGCATGCCTTTGTTCTCCATCAAGGGGGTGTTGAATGGGTAGCCTGCACACCCACAACAACATTCTTTCAGAGGCAAAGAAGGAGCCACTTACTGATCAGTCAATAAAAATCATTTAGATCACTGACTTTGGCATGGCACACTGCTTTGTTCGCTTGTTCCAGCACTGCATCACATAACCCTGCTTCTCCCATCCACGTTTTCCAGGCGATTAGCTGTACCCAAGCACCCGACATAATAAGCAACGGGCGTAGAAAAACATCCCCGGGACCCGAGCTCACCATGCAATGTTGTGCTCTCATTATGCTGCATAAGAAACTGGAGACCTTGCTTCCATCTGAAAACTTCTATCCGCAGAAAAGTAAGCAATGATCAGCACGAGGTTGGCTAGTGCCCTTAAGTTCATTAGTACTCACCAACATAGTTGACAGCAAAGGTTGTGAGCTGCACCGTCTGTTCCACCAGGTAGCAGCAGCTGTTCACCAGGTTGGGCTTGAAGTCTGACTCGCTGTCCAGACGATCATCAGGAGGCATGGCAGCAAGGGAGGACCTGGAAGGGGGAAGCGGACGAAGATGGAGAGGGAAAAGCGGATGCTCGGTCCGCCAAGTTGGAAACTTCACTGTGCACGTGTATCCATAAGCAACCCTTAACCCTAAATCCAATGCAACCCTAAACCATAAATCCAAACGCTTTCCTAATGAGTAGAGCGCGTCACAGACAGTGGCCAGGGTCTGACTCGCTGTCCAAACGATCATCAGCAGGCACGGAAGCAAGAGACGACCTGAAAGATGGAAGGGGGCGCAGACAGGGAGGGAGGGAGGGGAAGTATGGTCTGCTTGAAGATGTTTGGTCTGTCATGGCTGCTAAGAGCATAAGATATCCACACAGATTGATATAAAGAACCAAGAAACACATATTGAACGGCATAACCCTAAATCCTATGCAACCCTAAACCCTTGAACATTGCTAATGGGCAGAGTGCGCCACAGACAATGGCCAGATTCTGATCCAATGTCCCTGACACTAGAAAGCAGACATGGAGACAGCAACAGAGGACATAGGGAAGAGAAAAAGCCAAAGGCATGCCAAGGAGGTTTCAAAATATGTGTTGGGGGGTTTGCAATGAACAAACCACAATGCATGTGTTGTCTCCACAGTGTTCTCTGGTTTCCCCCGATACATTCTGGAGAACACGGTGTGGTATTATGCCATAATGTTGAAGGCCTACGGGTAGCGAGCACCTGCTTTGGTTAATAGGTCCCCAAGTATGGCTTTTGTTCTGCACACCAATGCACAACCCCTGCTTCAGGACCTGAACGTAGGAACTCAGAAACATACTACTTTGAACAGACCTGGATGCCTTCCTATGAAGGGACCGGATCTTGGTCACTGCTACGTCTCTGGTCTTGCAAGACAAGCTTAAACAGCCACACTTTAGTACTGACATTGATAGGTCTTCCCTCAGTCCGCACGCCCAACTGGGAGGCATGCCCCATGGGCTTCTGCCCCAATCTGTACACAAATTCAGGATTACCAGCCTGTGCTGCAAATGGGCCCATACGGCTCCTAATGCACTTGAATCCAGAGTAAGGGTGTCTGCGGACCTGATGCATCCAAAAACACAGCTGCCACACCCAAAGGGAACCCATGCTTTGTGCCTCTGCCCAAGAGCTCAAATCGATACCACCATGATCTTAAACCATAGGCCCCCGCTAGAGCTTTAACCCCCCCCCCCCCCGGGTCTCCGCTTACCTGTACACGAAGACCAGGAATGCAAGCTGTGCTGCAAACTGCCCCAAGAAGTTCCCAAAGAACCAGCACATAAATTTGGCATGTATGCGAACCTGATTTATTGGTATCCAAAATTACGGCTACAGCTGCTCCATATGCTTGGGGTTCAACCCCCCCGGGTCTCCGCTTACCTGTACACGAAGACCAGGAATGCCAGCTGTGCTGCAAACTGCCCCAAGAGGCTCCCAAGAAACCAGCACTCAAACTTGGCATGTACGTGAACCTAATGTGTTCTGAATAATGCATTTTGCCCCAAGGACCCTCCCGACCGTAGCAAAGAGTCCCGTAGCTCACCTCCTGTGCCTCCATGTGAACCTGAAGAACTCAAAACTACAGCTACAGCTGCTCCATATGCAGGGACTTCACCCCCTCGCCTCCCTTTACCTGTACATGAACATCAGGAATGCCAGCTGCGCTGCAAACTGCCCTAGCAGGCTTCCAAAGAAGTAGAGGTTGAATATGGTGGGGTGTGGCCGCCTATCACTGAGCTTCTCCAGGGGCTTGGCATTGCTGATGAAGAAGAACATGCCAGCAGTCAACATGCCAGACGTGGTCGCCTGGAGGGATAGGGAGCAAGGGAAGAACGATCAAAGGGTCAGATCATAATCAACAGAAGGCTGTGGGAACAAGAGAAGCCACGAGGGTGAGGCGGAAGTAAAAAGGGTGTTTGGAACAGTCACCAGACCACCGTGGGAACCATATATGGTTTCGCTTGTGAAGAAGAACATCCGAGCAGTCAAGATGCCAGACGTGGTGGCCTGAAGGGATAGGGAGCAGCATCAGGAAGATAAGAGAGTCACCATAACACCTGTAGATACAAGGAGTCTGCGCCTCTCCTAGCTAGGACTAAATCACCATCCCCACCTAGACCTACATCACCCACTCTGTTCCAGCTGTTTGGCAAGGAATGTCTCCTGCCCCCATGTCGTTGCCCCTGCGCCCCGCCGCATCCTCCCCCCAACCATCCTTAGGTGCAAATCCCGCACCTTGTTCCAACCCCCCTCCCGATAGGCAAGATATATCCATTTATCCTATTTCCCCTGGTCCCCCCCCCC